>PVLC010007270.1:0-64259 GCA_004027655.1 Graphiurus murinus | reverse complement strand
GAGAGGGGTTATTGGAAGTCTGTAGGAAAAGCACTATTTGGAAAGACGACCTCAGCACTGTGTTTGTTATCGTGTGTGTAAAACCTTTGATCCCAGAAAAGAGAGAGAGATAATAAAAGAGGTTCGAACCAGCAGCTTTTAGCCGGCGTCTTTTATTGGGGCCTCATGGCTGAAGGTTCAGCCTGGGGCGCCCGATAACCCCAACCGCTGCAAGGCTACCCTGCAGACAGCCACCACAGAATGCCCTTGAGCAGAGAGACTGGGAAGCCATGGGCAGGGGAGGGGACTAACATTCACTGATAGCAGGTGTGGTGGTACACTCCTGTTCTCCCAGTAATTGGAAGGCCAAGACAGGAGGATCATAGTTTCAAGGACAGCCTCAGTAACTTAGTGAGGCCCTCTGCAACTTGGTGAGACCTTGTTGCCAAACTAAAAAGAAAATATGGCTGGGGGTATAGCTCAGAGGTAGAACACTCCTGGGTTCAATTCCCTGAACCACAGAAAAAGCCCCTCCCTAACCAATTTCTCTTAAATAGCCCCCCACACATCCTTCTTGCTTTGACTTAACTCTCTGTGTTAGTTACACGAGCCACCCATTCATTTTCTTGTCTGTTGCCAGACTTCCCCAACTAGAGTAGCAGCAGCCTGACAGCAGAGGCATTCACTGTCTTCAATCCCCATGCCCAGAACTAATGCTGGGACAAAGTAGCTGCTCAGGAAATACTGGTAAGAGTGAGCAGATATGGAAACTTCCACCAGCTTCATGAGTTAATTTTGGGAGTAGTCACCTCCTCACACAAAGCAGAGGAAATGGGACATAGAGGTTGGTTGTTCAAGACAGCAGGCTCAGATGCATGTGCACACAATCTGAAGCCCATAAACTGGAATGAGTCCATTCCAACCCCAGCTCAGCTCCTATAAGACAGGTAGACTACGTACCTGCAAGCATTGTTGCCAGAATTAAAGGACTAATTAAATCCACATATATGCACTTAGTATAGTCCTCAGGCATGGGAAATGCTTAATAAATGCTAGCTTAGGAGTCTTTTTTCTATTGCCAGGGTGCCTGTGGCTCAGTGCCTGGCACACAGGAGGTCCGGGCCATGGGAAAGTGGTTTTGACCCAGTCCCTGGGGTCTCTCAGGTTTTAAAGACACAACAATGAAGAGGGAGTTACCCCCTAAGATGAGCACATGAGGAAGCTGAGGAGACCCATTCCCAGAACCCCAAGCAAGAAAATGGGACTAACAAGAACAAGAATTGCTGAGCCACTGATCTATCAGTTCATACTGCAGTTTCCAAGGAGAGGACTAGGAAAGGCTCTCACACAATTGCTGGCACCCAGAGGGGCCATTTCTTCTAATTACTTATGGTTTGGGGATTGAACTCAGTCAGGGGCATTCTACCTCTGAGCTACAACCCCAGCCCTTTTTTTAGTTTTAGTTTTGAACAGAGTCTCGCTAGGTGGCTGAGGGTCTCACTAAGTTGCTGAGGCTGGCCATGAACCTACAATCCTCCTGTCTCAACCTCCCAAGTACTGGATTTTCAGGCGTGCACCACCATGCCCAGACAGCAGGGCCATTTCTTACATGTCCATTACCACAGCCCCACTCGGGAAGAAAATGCTTACAACCTCCATCATTTCCCTCTGCAGCGTGGCTACTTATGTTTATGAACAATGCTTTTTGACCCTGACCCCTTAACTCGGATTCTGGTGCTGAGACACAGTCCAACGGTCTTGTTTCTTGTTTGCTCCTTTTCTGGAACCTTTCCGGGGGGTCGGCCAAGAGTGGCGAGATCTCACAGGGGCAAGATTGTGAGATTTCAGTTGCTTCTTGTGTTTCAACCTCCTTTCTGATCCGGGAGGGGGAAGGAAAGCCAACCCACGTGGGTGACTCAGAAAACAAGCCCAGATAAGAGCTTATTGACAGGCCCAGCTAGCAGGCCCCTCATTCACACCGCTTCAAAGACAAACACTTTCCGTTTGTCGATTTGTTTTAGGCCTTGCCGAATCTGCAACTCTGTGGCCTTGACTCTAAAAATAAATCTCCTGCAGAAACGAAGAGGCTGTTGCAAAGAGGAAGGCGTGCAGAGAAGGAAAGGCAGAGGGAGGCGAGGCAAGAGCCGGAGAGAGAGAAACCCAATACCCAAACAGGAAGAAGGGATGTGGGGAAATAGCCCTGGCTGCTTCCTCCCGACCAACAGCCAGGCGCATTGCAAAAGCCAACAGCACCGCTGTGGCCTCTGGGGCCAGTGGTTTATCAAACCCAACCCTGGAGGGAAAAACAGTCCTAGTTAGCCATTCTGCCCTTTGTCAGCCAGCATCTAACCGTGCTCTACCACCCTGCAGCGTCAGCAGCACCTGGGGCTAGTTAGAAATGCAAATTCTCGGCCCTGCTTGGGCCCTGCACATCTATAATTCCAGTACTTGGGAGGCTGAGATAGGAGGATCAAGGGTTCAAGGCCAGCCTCGGTGATTTAGCAAGACCCTCAGCAACTTAGTGAGACCCTGTTTCAAAATTAAAAACAAATAGAAAGGGCTGGGGGTGTACCTTGGCAGTAGAATGCCCCTGGGTTCAATCCCCTGCACCTCCCCACCAATGCAAATTTTTCTCCCCTTGGCCCTGCAGAATCCGCATTTGCATTTTAATGAGTTTCCCAGGTGACTGCCCTTTGGAGGATGAGAAACCAGGCAGGATCTCCAGCATTGTATCAGAAAGCAACCCAGCAGAGTCAAATACTCTTAATTCCCCTCCCTTCAGACAAATCAGAAGGGAACCCTTTCCCTGCTAAGGGGCTTGCACTGAGAACTTTCCTCGGGATAAAGAAGCCTAGGGCATCCAGCTTGGGTGTCTTGGTGGCCACAGTCCTTAGAATATTGCAGTCCCCCATCACCCCCAGGATCGTTGGAAGTCTCTTTGACCTGCCATATGATCAACCAACATTCACACGACCTCAACATGCAAACTGGTAACAGAACTTGTCACTCCAAGGGGTCTCTCTGGCAATTGTCGGTTGAGTCCCTTCCTTCCCACCCTCCTTGTTCTGTTTCTCTGTCCCCAGCTGCTGGCCTGAAATGTTTCCCTGTCTCCTCATCTTTATGAAACTCTTTTTCACGGTCTCAGTGCTAAGATTTTGATACATGCTGACACCCCCCACCAGCACCACCACCCTTCCTTCTCCCCTCCGCTTGCATCTCACCGACATATTTCAACCTCTCCTTACTGTTCTCATCAGTTCTCCAAAGAGACCATCCTTTCCTCCTTTCTGCCTCGGCGGTCATAAACTCGGTTATTTAGTGTGGATTCTGGTTCTCCTCGCTCCTGCCGCGGCCGGGCAGGTGAAGAGCCAGGCCATTGTTTAGATGCTGAGCAGGTGACAAATAGTTATGGTTGCTCTTTGCTGGAATTCTAAATAGTGGCTGTCACTCTTCATTGACTATAAAATGTACAAATGTGAATGATAAGAAAGAACATAACTGTGGCCCATCTTATCAAATTTATTTTAGCTGTGCTTTAAAATCAATTTAATTTGTAAATTATTCATGGCGTGTAGCAACTATTACAGACTCGCACTACCAAAAACCTATGCTTTAAAGATTGTACTAACTTTTTCTAGACATTTTGTGGATGCTTTTTATCATTTTTTATTACAAAAGTAATGCATATCTATTTTAGAAAATGTGGATACCACAGATAAGCAAAAATAATTATTTCATTATTATCACCTTTAATCCTATGACCAAGAAATAATCACTGTTGACATTTTAGTATGTATCTTTTCAGTCTTTTTTCATTCTATACACACACACACACACACACACACACACACACAGTCTCTCTGTGTGTCTTGCGCATGAATTCTCCCCCCCCACCCCTTCTCTCTGTCACTGTATGTGTGCTAGCTTGTCTCCAAAGATAACCATCATCAATTCCTTCCCTCTTGAGCTGGAGCTCCCCCCCCCCCCCGTGTGTTCTGGAATGAGCTCATATCAGCTCTCCAGAACCAATTATTAGCATCTCTCCAACTCTGCATTCAATGATATCATTTGATGCTTGAGATTAACCATGGTGGAAAATGCCACCAATTGGGGTTCTATTTGGTTTGGGTTTTTTTTTCCCAAACATTTTGCTTTGAAGCATGCACCAGCAAACCCCTACACTGTGTATACAGATGCCCAGAGCCAGCTTCGTGGGCACAAACCTGAGCAGTGACACAAGGCTCTGTGATCGGAGTGGCCTTGTGGTTGGTTTCATGTTCTCTGATCTCCATCTTGAAATTTTTAATAATTTTATGTTTGAACCTGTGCTTTTAAGCGAAGTCCAATGGGCCAACAGAGTGTCCGCGTGAGTAAAGGCAATTGGTACAACATGTGTGTTGGCCTTTCTTGTGGTTCCATTAGCATATGGTGTTCATGGTGCCCCCAGCACCGAATTCTGCTGAACCCACAACACACGGGAGCTCAGTGACACTAGAAGCAAGTACAAGGTAAGCATGTCACATTCTCCATTGAGGAAGGGGACAGCTGACAGTCCCAAGAGGCCAGTTTTTCCATTTGAACGGTGATTGCTTCCCATGAAGAAAGAAGGCAATGGCATTTGAAAAGGTATAAATGACCAAAAACTGTCTCATATTCCTTTTTTTATTCTGTTTTATTTATTGTGGTGCTGGGAATGGAACTCGGGTCTCATGCATATTAGGAAAGCGCTGTACCACTGAGCTGCGCCCCCAGCCCCTTATATTTTTCCTTGTGTTAAATTTACGGATTAGCCAGACACCCCTAAAATGGTGACACAAAAGGAAAGGGAGACAGACATGGGCAACCCATAGCTTCCTTTCCTTCCATTTCATTGGGCAACCAAAGGCCGAGTGTTGGTAAAATGTGAGTGTATCAAGCTACTCAGGACACTGAGACAGGAGAATTGCAAGTCCAAGGCCATCCTGAAAAATATAGCAGGACCCTGTCTCAAAATAAAAATAAAACCCAGGCACCATGGCACAGGCCTGTAATCCCAGTACTTGGGAGGCTGAGACAGAAGGATCAGAGGTTCAAGGCCAGCATGCAGTAACTTCAGTAATTTAGCAAGATCCTGTTTTAAAATAAAAACAGGGCTGGGGGTGTAGCTTATAGCTCAGAGGTAGCATTCAATCCCCAGTACCCCCCCCCAAAAAAAAAACGAAAGAAAGAAAAAAGGATGGAGGTGTAGCTCAGTGGTAAAGAGCTCCTGGTTAAATCCCCAGTGCAGCAAAGTGAAGAAGTCAAATAAAACAGCTTAGTTTTGTGCAGCATTTCTACTATTCTGGTAAGAACAAAATACATATGCATGTATGAGCAACGAAACACAAATTATGTAATTCTGGTGATTCTGCATATTAGTTAAATGCTCTTATGTTTGCATTTAAAACTGACATGGCACAATATAGAGATGAACAGTAAGTACATCCATGTTAATAATTTAAATTTTTAATTTTTCTTTACTTAGAAGCACATTAAATAGCAAATAAACACCATAACTCAAGAAAGAGCACATGGAAGAAAGGAAGAAGCTTTATATTTTAGTGTATGCTATGGTTTGAATATTCCTCCAAAATTAATCCCCAGTCAACAGTATTGAAAGATGTGGCCTTTGGGAGGTAATTGGGTCATAAGGGCAGAGAAAATAAGATTGGTGCCCTAATAAAAGGGCTTGATGAAGGGAGAGGTGCCCTTTTTGACCTTTGGTCCCTTCTGCCAGGTAAGGGCACAGTGTTCCTCCCCTCTAGAGGACACAGCAACGAGGCACCATCTTGGATGCTGAAACAGGACACTCTCAGGACACTGAACCTGCTGCCACCTTAATCCTGGACTCCCAGCCTCCAGAATTGTAAGAAATAAATTTCTATTCTTTATAAATGACCCAGTCTCGGGTATTTTGTTATAGCAGCACAAAACAGACCAAGTCAGCACCTTTAAGGATATGTTTTTTTCCTGGTGTTTGAACATGGGACTCTGCTCTTTCCTTTTATACTGGGCCTCCCAAATTATGAAGCCAGTTCCATCCATGCTGCTCCCCTTGAATTTAGTCCGGCTTATGACTGCTGTAACCAGTAGAATTTCACAGATGAGAGTTTACAAGGACTGGATGTTTCCACTTCTGGTCTCTTGAAGCCCTGAGCCACCACAAAAAGAGTCTAGGCTGCTCTGCTGGAGCAGCACAGTGGCAGCAGATGTGGAAAGGAAGAAGCCACCTCAGACATCCAGCCTGGCCCCAGCTGCCTCTAACTGCAATCACATGAGAGGCCCCAGGCAAAAGCCACCCAGCTTGGCTGTACTGACCCCATGGAATTATGAGAGGCAACAATCAACTGTTGTTTAATGTCACCAAGCTTTGGGATGATTTGTTCAGCAGCAATAGATAACTCGAATAATGTTCCAGTTTTATTACCTGTGCTTTTAGATTGCACAAAGAAATTAAGAAAAATAAGAGTAGATCTCAAAGTTTAGTGTGCCTGAGATTTACCGGGGTTAGGAACAGGGCAGATGCATTAAAATGCAGCTTCTCAGCCAGGCATGGTGGCGCAGGCCCGTGATCCCAGCACTTGGGAGGCTAAGATAGGAGGATCGGAGGTTCAAGGCTAGCAGCACATGGTAACTTAGTGAGACCCTGTTTCAAAATAAAAACTAAAATAGGGCTGGGGGTGTAGCTTCAAGGAAGCTCACCTTGGGCTCAATCTCCTATATCAAAAAAAAAAAAAGAAGAAAAGGAATGCAGCTTCTCTCATTCTAGTCCCCCAGATATGGATTCAATAGATCCAAAAGGCCAAGAATTCTGTACATTTATGAGCCCCCACGTGATTCTGAGGTGGGCTTTCGATGGATCACAGTTGATGGAACACTCTTTCAGAACATATTACTCTACCATGGCAATAGGATGTTGATTTTAGTGTTAGAAGATTCCCACAGCTGCCCTAGCTCTGAATTACAAAACTTGATGGTAGCCTGGGAGCATTAACTAGAATAAAGCTAAGCCTGCCCATCATAGAACTTCCCTCATCACATTTTTGAAAGACATCAGAGAAAGTAAAGGATGGCCCATTGTTCTTCCATGTTATGTAGCTTTTTCTGGAAAGGCATCCAACTCTTATGGACTTTCTGTAAGTTTACTCATAAGACTGTACATGGGAGTTGAGAGAAAGAAACCACCTATCTTCTGTCTGCATCAAATTCTTTCTATCATTGTTCCCAAAAGAGACATGGGTGGCTCTGAAATGCCACTCCATTTCAGTTCTTTAGAGGGAACTAAAACCACAAGAATATTTTAAGTAGCCATGCTAAAAGGAAAATGATACTACTACAACTCAAATTTCAGTTTCATTGTGACTTAGGCATCACACATTCCTGGCATCTAGCGCAGCACCTGTCTCAGAATGGGTGATTGGTAATTATTCATCAAATAGGTCACTTTTAGTTATCAATAAATTGCAAGCAGCAAACAAAGCTGCAATCTCCATGTCATGCAGACATTGTTGGATATAATTAGCATTCAATGGACCTCATCTGATCCTTGTGGGAAATGTCCTAAAAGAGAGAGACGATGTGCACATCTTGGTGAAATTAATTTACTCAAAGCCTCCTGGAAATGTCTGAATCCCTGGGAAGCAGTTTAGATCTAGTAGCTCTCAGGAAGAGACTTTAGTGGAGCAAGGTTCAATGAGTATCCCCCACTACAGCGGAAGAAGGATGAGGAGTATACCCTGGTGCTCGGATTAGGACCACAAACCCTGGACCAAAGAGCAAATGGGCATCCGAGTGGCGTGCAGAGAGAAGAGCTTAGGACCTTCCAGGGATGAAAATTAATTCTGCTCCATCTCATCTTCCTCATCTGTGAAACAGTGAGACCAGTACATGTCTCCGGAGTATTTCATGAGAATTCAAGAACATAACACACACAAAGCATCTCACACAGTGCCTGGCACATAATAGTGTCTCAATAAAATGTTATTTCTTATTCCCTTTCCCCCAACCCTCACTACCTTGGATGATTCTCTCATGCTTCAACTTTTCCTGAAGATACAACAGTGTTTGTTATGAGGAAAACTAGGGCTTGGTAGTGTATCACATAACAAACTACCTCAAACCTAGTAGCTGAAAACAACACTTATTAATACTTGCTTTGGCATCACTAGATCAGATCATTTCAGTTGGGCTTGAATGGGCAGCTCTACTTCTGTTAGTCTACCTGGGCTTGGCTCCTCATTACAGATTGGAGTCAGGCCTGAATCTGGGTCCCAAGGAGTTGGGCACTCTATAGACAGAATGTTTGCATCCTCCAAAATACATATGTAGAACCTTTAAGCCCTAGGGTTAAGGAGCCTTTGGGAGGTAATTAGGTCATGAAAACAGATCCCTCATGAACGGGATTAATACTCTTATACAAGAGACCCCAGAGAACTCTCTTTCCCTTTCTACCACATGAGAACATGGTGAGAAGACAGCCATCCATGAACCAGAAATAGGCCCTCACCAGACACCAAACCTCCTGGCACCTTGATTTTGGACTTGCCAGTCTCCTGAACTCTGAGCAATAAACTTATGTTGTTTATAAGCTACCTAGTCTGTGGTAGCTTATTATAGCAGCCCAAATGGACTCAGAAAGACACCATCATGGGAGTGGAGAGAGAGAAACCACCTGTCTTCCATCTGCATCAGATTCTTCCTATCTGTTGTCATTCCCAAAAGAGACACGGAGGCCCCAAAATGCCATGAAGTTTGAGTTCTTCAGAGAGAAGCACTTCTCCTGGCAATGGCAAAGGGGCAAAAGGGCCCAAACACATGACCACAGGCGAAGCTAGAAGGACAAAAGGAGAACAGTAGAAGTACAGCCCAGAAGCTGGGCCACCTGGCAAAGTCTGGGGCTACAGAGGAAACCCGGTTACTGCAAGGATGTCACTCAGCACAGAGAATGAGGAGGAGATACACTGACTTCTTCCCTCTTCCTGCCCCTTGACTTCTATCAGTGTCTCCCATTGGCTGAATACACCCAGAAGCCAGAGAACAAAGGAACCAGGGAAATATAGTTCCCTGTGAGATGGAGCAGGGTCAAAAAGGCAGGCATAGATCTGGGAGCAAACAGGTGAATGAAACAGCACTTACTGGGCCCAGGCCTGTGTGCACAGCTAGGCAAGGCGCTGGCCAAGCACTTCAGTCCTCCCTGGCAGCACCTCCCTACATTCCCTTGGCTCAGACTCATTGCAACCAGAGCATCTTACTAGAGATGCTTGCAGCTGAGCAGGCTCAGGCTGCATGCAGGACAGCCCGAAGGACTGGGAATGGCCCTTCAGCACACTCTACGCTGTCCTTTAGACATCCTCGGTGGGACTGGACCCTGGTGTCTATGCTTGTCACCATATTCTAGTTGACTTCCTTTCCTTCCTTCTCATACCCACTCCAGTTCCAAATCAACTGCTTATCCAAGAAGCCTTGTCAAAGGCCTACCCTGGGGAGAAGCCAGTCTAAGACAAACACCCCAATCGAATTCACAGCCACCACCTGGGCCTTCTCATCAGCCTGGGACAGGAGTGGCCACAGTGAACAAGCTCCTGGGACGAGAGGGAATGGGCCTACGCCTGGTATCCATCTTGGGAATTTCCAACCAGCACTATGGCCCTATTTGGCTCCTCCCACCCCCACAGACTGGCTTCCTTTCCATTCCTTCCAAAGGAGGGAGAGAGAGGGAGTAGAGCCAGAGAGTCTTAAGACCCTCTACCAGAGACGTCAGGGGCAGACTTGGGCATAGAACGTTCTCCTAGAATCTCTCCCCCATCCTATTCATGCACCCCATCATCTGCCCCCAGCACCCCATGAGGAGACCACCCCTCCTCAGAAGGGAGCGAGTTAAGTGCCACGTTACCAAGGAACTGCCACACTAGCCACCAAAGTGACTGCTCGTTATTTGAACACTTTCTTCTATTTGACTGAATACAGGAAAAATGTCACAAATAGAATATTCATCATCGCCCTCGCGCGCCTTTTCTCCCTGCTTATCTCCCTGCTGTCATGTAGGAAGCCCGGCTTCAGGTTCATTTGGTATGTTGAGTGTGTGCCCAGGGAGGGATGCCGCTCAAAGGTTTGCCCGCACGCTCCGTGCCGTGACAGCCCTCCCTCCCTGCTGGTGACACCCCACCAGACAAACGCCACTCACACTGACCCCTTGAGGGTAGGACACCGTCTGCCTAAGCGGAGGGAACATAAAGGACCCGAGGAGCCTTCGCAGCCATTTAGTGATTCTCGGCATGTCACTTGTACAGACACCTCAGCTTCCAGAGCTTTTATCCTCAGGTGCTTCTTAGAAGACGCGGGATGGCATCCCCACCCCACTTCAAACACCGTCTGCTTCGAGATCCTCAGAGGGGCTAACGCCGCCTGCCAATTTCTCAGCTAGAGTCATCAGCGCGCAGCGTCTCTCTCTGCTTCCTTTCCATCAGTGCCAGAGACTCTCCCAGCCCGCTCCTCCTCCAGCCAGGCCCTGTCCTGCAGCTTGCCGTGTCGGGCTGCAGGGAACATGTTTCCAGGACTGGGAAATCAAAGTATTTTATCATCCTGACAATTAGATAGTCCAGAGGTGGGCCAGCCAGGGCTGGTATGGCTGCTCTAGGAGGCCAATGAAGACCCTCCTGCATTCTTAGGGCGTAACTATCCCACCATGCTCTGGTGATGGCCGCTGGAACTCCAGCCATCACATCAGAATTTCAGGCAGGATCAAAACGAAGGGCAGAAGCACCTCCCCCCGCAGCCCACCCCACCCCCTCCAGCTGAACTAGCATCTCCAGTAAACTCACCCAAGAATTCTAGCTACATCTCGTTGGCCAGTCTATGGCATATGGCCATCCCTTGCTCCAGGGAAGACTAGGAACTCTAAGCTCTTAGCCGGGCACACTGCCATGATGTATAAAATTGAGGTTCTGAGCAGGGTGTGGTGGCACACACCTGCAATCTAAGTACATGGGAGGCTGAGACAGGAGGATTATAGGTTTGAGGCTAGCTTCAGCAACATAGCAAGACCCAGGGTGTAACTGGGAGGCAGAATTCCACTGGCCTCAACCCCCACACACACCAAAAAAAAAAAAAAAAAAATGAAGTTCTGTCCATTGGTGTTAGTTATGGGTTCAGTTTTGTCCTGTCAAAATTCACATGTTGAAACCGAACCCCTACAACTTCAGAATGGGACTGCATTTGGAAATAGAACTTTTAAGGAAGTGATTCAGTCACAATGAGGTCGTTAGGCTGGGCCCTAATCCAATCTGGCAGGTGTCCTTATAAGCAGAGGAGACTAAGACACAGAGGGACAACCGTCTGGGGCACAGGAAGGAGATGGCCATGTGCAAGTCAAAGACAGAGGGCTCCGAAGGCACCAAGCCTGCAGACACCTTGATCTTGAACTTCCAGCCTCCAGAAACATGGGGCAATAAATGTGCGTGGTTTCAGGCCCTCAAACTGTGGTATTTTTGTCATGGCAGTCCAAGCAGATCAATACAATTAGTAAGAAATAAAGAGAAGAGTGGGCACGAGTCAGCAATTCCCAGTAATTGACACATTTGGCAAGACCATATCGTTATTACCTGGGCAAGATTGTGGTTTATTTTCCCAACATTTTGGCCTACTTCTGTAAAGTTTTGTTTGTTTTTTTGTTGTTGTTGTTGGGTTTTTTTTTTTTTTAATGTGGTACTGGGGGTTGAACTCAGGGGCATTCTACCTCTGAGCTATACCCCCAGCCCTATTTTTTATTCTTTATTTTGAAACCGAGTCTCACTAAGTTGTGTAGTGCCTCACTAGGTAGCTGAGGCTCGCCGTGAACCCGGATCCTCTGGTCTCAGCCTCCCGAATGTGTTTGTTTGTTTGTTTGTTTGTTTGTTTGTTTGTTTTGGTACTGGAGCTTGAACCCAGGAGCATTCTACTTCTGAGATACACCCCAGCCTTTTTTATTTGTTTATTCTGAAACAGGGTCTCACTGAGAGTCTTACTAAGTTGTTGAGGCTGGCCTCGAACCTGCAATCCTCCTGTCTTAGCCTCTCACATACTGAGGTTACAGGCATGCCATCTCTCTGGGCTGTGAAGATTCTTTTTAAAGTACTGTGTATCAGGCGGTATTCAGAGAACTCTGCCATCCCCACCCGCTCTCCAGCTCTCTGCAGCTTCTATTTCTCTCTTGTCTGTGCGTGATTCTCCTCCCTAGAAATGTTTGTTTAAAACTTGTAGCCTTGCTGGGCATGGTGGCACACACTTGTAATCCCAGTATTTGTGAGGCCGAGACCCGAGGATCTGGGTTCACAGCCAGCCTCAGCTACTTAGTGAGGCCCTCCGCAACTTAGTGAGATCCTGTTTCAAAATCAAGAATAAAAAATAGGGTTGGGGGTGCAGCTCAGAGGTAGAATGCCCCTGAGTTCAATCCCCAGTACCAAAAAAAAAAAAAACAACTTGTAGCCTCTTCTGGACAGATTCGAGAAGTACTGAACTAGCCCTCCCTCCCCTCCCTTCCACTGGCCATAAATAACCTAAAAATCTAAAGTTGGTGCTTCATGCCTTTGGTTAATCCATTATCCCTGTGAGAGTGAAAATGAACTGGCAAATGATCTAGATTGGATGATCTGATTGGATTTGATGGAGTAAGAGCACAGAGCAGGACCAGGAAGATGGCTGGGAAGGGGATACCAAAGCCAGAGACCAGTACAGGGGTATGGAAGGCCCAGGTGGGGCTACTACCAACAGAGAGGTCCCTCAAGTACTGTGGGCCCATCCTGCTTTTCAATCAGGGTGTTTGGGAGGCTGCTAGGGTCAAGCTCAAATATTTTCCCAAGATCTGTGGGTGTAGCTCAGTGGTAGAGCACATGACTAGCATGTGCAAGGCCCTGAGTTCCATTCCCAGCATTGCAAAAAAAAAAAAAAAAGTAGGAAAAATGTTCCCAGGAATGATCCTGTACCTCTGCCCTCCTCTCATCCTCTGATAAAACTACATTTATATACCACCTTCCTACCTAGTCACTGTCCTGCCTTCTCTCACCTGATGCTACAGTTCAAATGTGTCCCCCAATTTTCATGTATTAGAAACTTCATCCCCAAAGCCATATGTTCATGGTCTTTGGAGGCGGGGCCTTTGGGAGGTCTTTGGGATCAGATGAGGTCATGAGGGTGGGGCCCCATGATGGCATTAATGGCTGTTTAAGAAGAGAAAGAGAGACCAGAGCTAGCATGCTCTGTCTCAGCATGTGATGCCCTACACCGCCCTGGGACTCTGCAGAGCCCCCACCAGCAAGAAGTCTCTCACCAGATGCAGCCCGTTGACCTTGAACTTCCTGGCCTCCAGCACTATGAGAAAACATTTATTTTCTTTATAAATTACTCAGTCTGTGGCATCCAGTTATAGCAATAGAAAATAGACTAAGCCACCTGCACACCAAGCTTCTCCACAGGACCCCACTAGGTAGTTGGATTCCATCTCCCCTGGCATCATGACAATGGTTCCCTCACACGGGATGCCACAGACACAAGACATATGCCGCTGGCTTCACGACATCTGGCAATTCTTTCTCTTTCTTCAGTTGGTTCACTTTTTGCTTTGATGGAGAACACTTCGAAGAATTTCTTGGGAAAATGTTAAATTCACCCATTTCTTTCATGTCCAAAAACATCTTGAATTTGCCTTCACGGTTAAATTTATTACATTATCATTATTATTATTATTATTATTATTATTATTATTATTATTATTATTATTATTATTTGGTACTGGGGATTGAACCACCCAGGAACATTCTACCTATGAGCTACACTCCCAGCCCTTTTTTTTTTTTTAATTTTTATTTTAAAACAGGGTCAAGCTAAGTTGCTGAAGTTGGCCTCGAACCTATGATCCTCCTGTCTCAGCCTCTCTACTAGGATTACAGGTTTGCACCACCACACCCAGCTTCTACTATTATTTTGCAGTGCTGGAACCCAGGGCCTCCTGCATGCTAGGTAAGTACTCTACCACTGAGCCACATCCCCAGCCCCAGGTTGAGCATTAATTAGCTAGCATGCTGGTGTTTACTTGCTCTCTCTCAGTAGAACACCCACCCTTTGAAACTCAAATCCATAGTGCTGGAGCTGGGAGCCTACAAACTACTTTTCTCAGCAGCCTCCTGTAGTGGTTCCACCTTTAGGAAGCACTGGGAGGAGATAGTTAAGCAGGAAGTAGGAGACTCCAGCTTCTGGCTCCAACAGGTTTCAGTTGCTGGGTTCTCTTTTCCTGATTGGACTCTGACTGACACAGATTGGTACAGAATTCAAATCTCAAAATAAGCTGGGCATGGTGGCACACACTTGTAACCTCAGTGCTTGGGAAGCTGAGACAGGAGAATCACAGGTTCAAAGCCAGCCTCAGCTACTTAGTGAGGCTGTCAGTAACTTAGTGAGACCATGTTTCCAAATAATAAAATAAAAGGGCTGAGGGTATAGTTTGGAGGTAGAATGCCCCTGAGTTCAATCCCCAGTGACACACACACACACACAATCTCAAAATGGTGTTTCTCAGAAGTTTGATAACATTGCTCTCCCAACTGTCCAGCTGTGGTCTTTAACAGCAGCTTACTACTTCTTATCTTCCTGGGGAATTTGGACTTTTTTTTCCTTTTTATTATCCTTGGAATTCAGAAACTTCGATGCCTTTAAGGATGCATCTTTTATTTATTTATTTATTTTTTTGTGTGTGTGGTACTGGGGATTGAACTCAGGGGCATTCTACCTCCGAGCTACAACCCCAGCCCTATTTTTTATTCTTTATTTTGAAACCGAGTCTCACTAAGTTGCGGAGTGCCTCACTAGGTAGCTGAGGCTGGCCGCAAACCCGGATCCTCTGGTCTCAGCCTCCCGAATGCTGGGATTACAAGCATGTGCCACCACGCCCGGCTAAGGATGCATCTTTTATAATTCTTGTTTGCCATTTGGTCTGCTCTTTAAATCTAAAGACTGAAGGACTGAAGTTTTTCTCTAGCTCAGGGAAATTGTTTATTCTATTATTATTTTCATTATTTTCTCTCCTACAGGCCATCTGTTCTGGCTTCTGAGAATTCCTATTAGATAGAGAGTTGAATTTCAGGTCCCATTCCATGTCTCTTAATGTTTCTATTTCACTTTTCTTCCTATCTTTCTTTCTTTCTTTTTTATTTTAGTGTGTGTGTGTGTGTGTGTGTGTGTTTGTATGTGTGTGTGTGTGTGTGTGTATGTACTGGAGTTTGAACCCAGGAGCATTCTGCCTCCAAGCTACACCTCCCAGCCCTTTTTACTTTTTATTTGGAAACGGGTTTCACTGAGTTGTTTTTGTTTGTTTGTTTGTTTTGTTTTTTGTTTGTTTGCGGTACTGGGGATGGAACCCAGGGGCATTCTACCTCCGAGCCACACCCCCAGCCCTATTTTTTATTCTTTTTTTTTTATTTTGAAACAGGATCTCACTAAGTTTCGGAGGGCCTCACTAAGCAGCTGAGGCTGGCCGCGAACCTGGATCCTCCAGTCTCAGCCTCCCAAATGCTGGGATTACAAGCATGCGCCACCACGCCTGGCTCTCACTGAGTTGTTAAGTGTCCTGCTAAATTGCTGAGGCTGGCCTCAAACCTGCAATCCTCCTGTCTCAACCTCCCAAGTACTGGGATGACAGGCATGCACTATCACGGTCAGCTTTTCTTTCACTTTTTTTTTTTTTTTTTTTTTTTTTTGCGGTACTGGAGATTGAACTCAGGGGCATTCTACCTCCGAGCTATACCCCCAGCCCTATTTTTTATTCTTTTATTTTGATTTTTTTTGTTGTTTTGTTGTTGTTGTTGTTGTTGTTGTTTTTGCGGTACTGGGGATTGAACTCAGAGGCATTCTACCTCCGAGCTATACCCCCAGCCCTATTTTTTATTCTTTATTTTGAAACCGAGTCTCACTAAGTTGCGGAGTGCCTCACTAGGTAGCTGAGGCTGGCCTCGAACCCAGATCCTCCGGTCTCAGCCTCCCGAATGCTGGGATTACAAGCGTGCGCCACCACGCCCGGCTTTTCTTTCACTTTTTAAAAAGCTCCCTTGTCTGTTTTGTACTTTGTGAGAGAATCTGTCAGTGCTGTCATCAATCCAGTCTTCAGCCATAATCAGCTGGCTACTGTGTCCCTCCGATGAGCTTATTACATGAGTAATTGCACTTTTTCAAATTTAAAGAACTCTGACATATTCTTTTGACAGCAGTCAGCTCTCTATTTATGGATAGTATTTTTACTTCATTTAAATATCTCTCTATATCCTGGGAGAATTCTGTGGGGATTAGTTCTTTTGTTTGTTTAGTGCGGCGCCTCTCTTTCACAATGTTGGTTTTCCTCAAATATGTTTGATAACTCTTTACTCTCTGTTCCTGTGATAGATGGAGGTCCAGGCTTATCTGTAGTGGAGGCCAGTGTGTATTTTCTAAACTCCTGTGGAAAACGCCTGTTCTCTTGGTAGGGAAAGCAAGTTCTGGTTATGGAAGTCCAAACTCTCATGGCTGTTTGGGTGAGGAAGGGCTTGGATTGAGCCACCTTTCCTTCTGGGTGTTCAAGTAATTTCTTAGTCCATCAGGGCTACTATAATAATGTACCACAGACGTGTTGGTTTATTAAAAAACAGAAATTTGTTTCTCATGATTTTGGAGCCTGGAAGTCCAAGATCAGGGTGCCAGTAGGATGTGTTGTGGGGAGAACCCTCTACTGGTTGCAGACTTCTTATATCCTTACAGGGAAGAGAGAAAGAAAGCTCTCTTGGGCCTCTTAAAAGGACCCCAATCCAGCCAGGCATGGTGGCACATGCCTGTAATCCCAGTACTTGGGAGGCTGAGACAGGAGGATCATAGGTTCAAGGCCAGTGTGCAGTAATTTAGCCAGACCCTGTTTTAAAATAAGAAATAAAATAGATCTGGTGTCACTCAGAGGTAGAACCCTCCTGGATTCAATGTTCAAGCCCTAGTACTACAAAAAAAAAAAAATCGAATCCCATTCTTGGGGACACCACCCTTATGACCTCATTTAATCCTAATTACATCCTAATGACCTCCCAAATACCTTATCTTCTAATACCACCGCATTAGAGGGGAGAGTTTCAGTATATGAATTTGGGGAATGCATGAGCATTCAGTCTATAACAAGTAGTAGCTTGTCTTCCAAGGGTGAGGACTCTCCACCCTAATGGCCACCGCCTGGAGCCATGCTTCCAGCCACAGTGTGTGGGAGTATCCTGGGTCAGAGCCCTTACATTGGAGAATTTCTCTTGGAGAAAGAGAGTCCTCTTTTGCCTGTGTAGAATTTTGGAATCTTCGTTGCTGCTCTGAAGAGCCTATCTCCCTAATATCTTCCCCAAATTTCTGGTCAACATAAAACATCTTTCCCAGCTTCCCAGCTAGGCTTTTAGTTTCCTGTAATATTTTAGTATGGAAAATTGCATGTATATACAAAAGTAGATAAAACATTATAATGACCATTTTATTAGATCAAATATGCCAGTCACAAAAAATAACAAATCCTGAAGGTACCTATCTGAGGTACCTAGGGTAGTCAAATTCATAGAGACAGAAAGTAGAATGGTTGCCAAGGGCTGTTGTCTAATGTATATAGAATTTCAGTTTTGTAAGATGAAAAATTTCTGGAGATTGGTTGTATGACAATATGAATATGTTTAACATTACTGAACTGTGCACTCAGAAATGGTTAAGATGGTAACTTTTACAAATAAATATATTATAATGCATCTTTCCCACAGACCCATCAACCAGCTTTAACAAATATCAAATGGTCCATCTGTAGCCACACTCACCTCACACACACACACACACACACACACACACACACTCCTCCACACACCTTTACTTCTTTATTTTTTTTTCTGTCAGTTTGGTAGAATTTGAAGGGGGAAGACAAATGAGAAGTCAGCCATATTGAAACACAAGTTTGTTTCTTCATAAATGCTTGAGGAGATTATCAAAGCCTGGTAATAGATACCTGAGCATTAATTATACTAACCTCTCTAGTGGTATATTTGAAAAATTCCTTAATTAAGAGTTTTTTAATAAAAATCAATGCTTGAGGAATGAATGGAATATATTCTTCAATATATTTCTAGCCCAGTGATTCTTACACCAAAGGAGCATTCTTCCACCTGTTTGAGAGAATCATGATGTGTCCTGAGACAATTTTCAAAGTGGAGTGCTTTGTCCAAGGAGAAGAGTAAGGAAGCAGGAATCAAAGTGCAGGGGAACCTCCACTCCACAGTCCAGCAACTGATATCACCCCCAGTCATGCCATTCTCCTTGCCAGATAGAAGGATGACCTGCAAGTTCATCTGGAATCAACAAAAATCCACTAATGCATAGGTAGTTTCACATTCCCCTCTTATTCTATATGGCCCCAGGGCCTTAAGAGTAATCTTACCATTGAATTTTTTATCATTCATTTTGGTGCTGGGGATCGAACCTAGGGCCTCTCTCATACTAAGCACATGCTCGGCCACTAAGCTACACCTCCAGCCCCAACATTGGAAATATGAACCTTGACTGGGTACTTGATTGTTAAAAAGTTAATTATAGCTGAATGCAGTGGTGCATGCCTGTAATCCCAGCCACTCAGGAGGCTGAGGCAGGAGAATCGCAAGTTCAAGGCCAGCCTGGGGAACTCAGCAACACCCTGTCTCAAAAATTAAAAGGGCTTGGCATGTAGCTCAGTGATAGAACACACAATCATGTATGAGGCCCTGGGTTCAATACCCACTACCAAAATAAAAGGAGCTAATTATAATTTTTATTATTATTATTAAATTTTAAAACTATATATCACCTAAAGGCAATTGTGGTCATGTCCTCTTTCATTAATACATACTAAAACAATTGTGAGTGAAATAATATGGTGCCTGGGGTTTGCTTCAAGATAACAAATGAATGTGGGTATACTCACATGTGTTCACATAAAGACATGCACTAGAACTTCATAACAGGTGTTTAGAATGGCCCCAACTGGTACTACCCAAATACCAAGTGAAAAGAAATTGGATGAACTTCAGCCCATCCATACAACAGGATACCACTGAAATAGAAAGGAAGCTGGGAGTGGTGGTATTGGGAGGCTGAGACAGGAGGATGGCAGATTTGAGGACAGCCTCAGCAAGTAGTGAGACTCTGATCAACATAGCAAGACCTTGTTTCAAAATAAAAATTTAAAAAATAGGGCTGGGGTGTAGCTCAGAGATAGAATGCCCCTGGGTTTAATCCCCAGTACCACAAAAGAGAGAGAGAGAGAGAGAGAGAGAGAGAGAGAGAGAGAGAGAGAGAGAGAGAGAGAAAGAAAAAGGAAAGAACAATTAGCCCACACATAGCCTAGATAATCTCACCAACATGATGTTGCCCATAAGAACTCATGCTCAAAAGTCCATACTGCTTATTGTAATTTAGATTTTATATATCCCTCAGACCTCATATACTAGACAAAGTAGCCATGTTGGAGACAGGATTTGGTTGCTGGGGAAGGGTCCCTGGGGGAGTGGCCGATAAGTGTGTTCCCCTGCCAGCTTCTGCAGCTTCTGGCTCCCCTCTTCTCTGTTGCCAGGAGCTGACATAAGCTCTCACCCTGCTCTCTCTGCTCCCCGCCATGAATTTCCCTGAGGACCTACAGCCCCAACTCCTGCTTGGAAGCTGATCTAATATGGGCTGAAATCTCCAGAACCCTGGGCAAATACATCTTTCTTTCTCTAAGTTTTGTGAGTCAGGTGTTTGGTTCACAGGAGTGAGAATGCTGGCCAGAACACCATGCTATTCCACTTATATAAAGGTCAAAAATGGGCAAAATTCATCTACGACATTAGAAGTCAGCATAGCGGTAGCCTTGAGAGAAGGGGAGAATAATAACTAAAAGAAAGCCTGAAGGAGGATGCTGGGGGCTGATTCTATTCAGTCTTGCCCTTGGAGCTGGTTCCACAAGTATGCCCAATGAGTGAAAATGTGCTGTGTCTACTTATGGTATGTGCACTTTTGATGTATATTATACTTTGAATCAAAATTAAAAATCATAATCACACAGAAGGGGAATTATGGGTAGGACAAGATTGGCCATGGGTTCATGGTCATTGGGTCCTGGCAAAGGGTGATGTTTTAGTCTACTTTCAGTTAAATCCAAAATTCTCCACAACAAAGTAATCTTAAATTATCTTTTTTTTGTGTGTGTGTGGTACAGGGAATGGAACTCAAGGGCATTCTACCTCCGAGCTATACCCCCAGCCCTATTTTTTTATTCTTTATTTTGAAACAGGGTCTCACTAAGTTGCGGAGTGCCTCACTACGTAGCTGAGGCTGGCCGCGAACCCGGATCCTCCTGACTCAGCCTCCCAAATGCTGGGATTATAAGCATGCTCCACCACGCCCGGCTGATCTTAAATTATCTTATTTGTGAAATATGTATTTTTCCAATGAGGATGGGGGAAATTTGTGATTCTTGTTTTTAATTGGAAGATGGTGGGTGGGGGGGTAAGGATATCCAAATGTGATGTCCCGTACTTTCTATACCAGTACAGGTAGATTTCCTAGCCAGAGCCCTCAATCTTTCTCTCACTTCCCTCATCAGTTGCTCTCCATGGCCTCAGGACACAAGCCTATATATTCAGGGACAATTGTTTTCATAAGTGGAAAGCTGTCCAGAGATTCCATTAGCCACTATGCATTTTTATTGATTTATATCTACCTTGTTCCAAAGATGTATTTAAGTTTTACAAAGATGCATGCAATGGAACAGCATAAAATAAATTACAAGTAAATAAGAACAAATGAGGTGAAGGAAAAACAAGAATAAGAAAGTAAGATGGAGCCAAAAGTGAGGTCTCACAAAATACCTGCCACAAAACCCTCTGTACTCTCTGGAGGCAGAGCACAAGTCCGAATCTAAGTTCCCAGGCAGCCTCGGTGAAAAAGGACCAACTATACGGTGATTTACAGAGTCAGTGATATAAAACCAAAGCAGACAATCAGGAGAAAGACAATTGTTCCTAGCATGGAGACTGGAGAGGCAAGCTTTCACCATAGACTACCATAAATATAATATCATAAACAACCTCCTGACATCACACACAGCAACAAAACACACGAAATGCTGTTCAGTGGGGACAAGATGGGGCTTCACATGGAACAGACTTTGGAGTATCTTGAGCAAAGATCTGTAGCCTGGAAGCCACGCCCCAGGGCTCAGGAGGTCCAGAAATCCTTAGCACAATAGAGGAAAGTGTGTACAGATGTCCGTTTTCTCCAGGGAGTGGGGCGTAACTTTCATTACATTCTCAAAGGTGTCAGCGAATCCAAGAAAAGTGAAGAACCACCCACATGGAGGAAGAGAGGCTGCACATGCTTCCAAATTTCTCCATAACTGCCGCTTCTCTCTGGCTCCCGGCCCGTGACTTCTCAGGGTAGCCAGTGAGAGGTAGAAAAATAGGTTTAACATTTAAAGGAACTGGAGGTCAGACACGAATCCTCCTGCAGGACTGAGCTGAATCAGAACCAGTGTGCTACTAGAAGGCCCCACACCCCTGCTCAGATTGCTGCCAAGGGATCCCCTAGGGGCTGGGTAACTTATAGATGACTGAGTGATCAAGGTGCCATTGTGGTTCCAGGCCATCAAGCAGGGCTAAAATAATCTCTACCAGAAGAATTTTTTTTTCTAATTGAAGACAATGATAACTAAACACCCACCTAAATCGCTTTTTAAAAGTCATTAGTCTTTGATCATGCGACGTCCTAATGAATCCTCCAGGCTCAACTAGTGCAAAATGTGCTCCAAGGTGACCCAGGTGATTAGTTGCCGGGGTTGTAAGCCAAGCACCAGGTGCAATCTGGGGAATCCCTACCACAAACAATGGCTTTGGATGCAGAACAATTAAACTGTAGTTCTTTCTGCCAATAATGAGAGAAGCTGTTTACGAAAGTTATTCCTGGGTGTCATTCCTGATAATAACAATAGCTAGCATGTTTTAAGCATTTATTACATTCCAGGCACTGCATTTTCTTATGGAATTCTTATAACAATGTTCTAAATGACTAGTCCATCATACCCATTTTATTGATGGCCTCTATGTGATACCGATGACATAAGCACAAAAAATACTATATACACAGGAACACCTTGAATTCCATGGCACCTGAGTGAGGAATCCTTCTTTTTTTTTTTTTTTTCGTTCCTTTAGTAGATGAGGAAGTGGATATTCAAAGAAGCAAATTAACTTGTCCCAGGACTCAAAGCAAGTGGGGCCCAGAAGCAGGAATCACAGAGAAGGCCACCTGACTCCGGTAGTGCACCCTAGTGCCCAAACCTGGCTGAGTGAGTGAAAAGTGGCTGGGACAAGAAGCCAATTTTGTCTGGTTTTAATCTTTCCAATACCCTGAAAAGCAGGAAGCATTAACATTAGTCCCATTTTACGGTTAAGGAAATTACTTACAGAGTAGTTTCCATATCATGAATGCAGAGTTGGAGTTTGAGTCCAGGGTTAACACTGTTTCTGCTAGGCAACGCTAGAAGGGGAGAAGGGGTAAGAGCAGAGCAAGGCAGGAATTTGAGTTCAGAAATCAATAGCAAGCCGAGTGTGGTGGCGCACACTTGCAATCCCAGCATTTGGGAGGCTGAGACAGGAGGATTCGGGTTCGTGGCCAGCCTCAGCTACCTAGTGAGGCATTCCGCAACTTAGTGAGACCCTGTTTCAAAATAAAGAATAAAAAAAAAATAGGGTTGGGGATATAGCTCGGAGGTGGAATGCCCCTGAGTTCAATCCCCAGTACCGCAAAAAGAAAAAAAAGAAAGAAATCAATAGCACCCCAGTATCATTCATACACCCATTAATCAATCCATTCACTTACACACTCATTTATTTATTGAGCACCTCTGTGTGCTACACTATAAAAAGGCTTATGCTACCAGTCCTGCCCTTAAGAAATTAAATATATATCAAGGAAAAACATTTGTGTGTCCCTTGTTCTAGCAAGGGGAATGGCAGGAGCAGAATCCAGAGGCAGGGAAATGGCAGAGTTCACTTCAGGGAACAGACCCTACGTTGGGTATTTTAGTAGAAAGGGATTCAACACAGGGAACTGAACATTAACTCACCATTGGAAGGCCTGTGAAGAAACTCATTCCCGGCCCTCCAGAAATGACCCCCAGGACTGACCCTCCAGGGGAGCTACTCCCTCAGACACAATCAGAAAAGTGGGGATCAAGGAGGCGCGACTGAGACAAATGAGTTCAAGAAAATAGTCAGAACTGTAATCCAAGGATCAAATAGCTGCTGACACCCAGTTCAGGAAATTGAAAAGTAAAGCCTGGCTGTTGCCGACAGTTCTCACCACCCACGAAGCTGGACATTGGATATCAGAATGCTGCCATAGAAAATTCTGGGTCTCTGGGACCTTGCTTACCTACAGAAAAACAGCCAAAGACTCAGGAATATGACCTGCACCTCACTTCCATCTTCCAAACTCTGAGTAGTCAGAGCACACACATCTACCTGGTGGGAACTATTTCTCAATCCTGAACTCCAGTTGCAAGGGAATCTGGGAAAGGTGATTTTTTTTCAGCTTTCTAGCTTCTACTCTATGGGAAAGCACAAAGATGGAGGAGCAAGGTAGGCATCCACAGTGTGAGCTGCTAAACCACTCCTACCCCTCAAAAAAGAAAAAAAAAAAAAAGCCCTGAATTATAGCAGTTGTCATTTTCCATGGTGTAAATACTCTAATGATGGCCGATTTCAAACTACTAATGTGATGTCACTGAACTCAGAGTTGGGAAGAGATGTGGATAATTAGCTCTGGTGACTGAGTACAAAACAGTTCTAGCTCACAGTTTCTAACAGGTCAAATACAATTTATATCGTGAGTGGAGAGAAGGAATGGAAGTAAGAGAAGGACTCAGGATGCCATGTTTGTTCCCATTTGTGTGTCTGTGTGTAATATTGGTAATTGAATCCAGAGAGTTCTATATCTGAGCTGCACTCCCAGCCCTCTTTGTTTTTTATTTTTAAATAAGTTCTCGCTAAGTTGCTAAGGGTCTCACTAAGTTGCCGAGGCTGGTCTCAAACCTGCCATTCTCCTGTCTTAACCTCTCAAGTATTAGGATTACAGGTATGTGCCACCACTCTCTGCTTCTTTGTTCCAACTTAACTAAAGCAGGTTCCCCACTCATGATCAAAGCAGTTCTGTTTTGCCCACCACGCTATATGCCAATCACTGAAACCACAAGTTTTGCAAAGGAGAGTTTGTTCACGAAGCATCAATCTCATGGAGACAGAAGAACAAGCGTTAAATCTGCCTCCCTGGAAATAGGATTTCGGAGCATTTATGGAATAAGAAAGCATGTGGTCTGAGGCATGGGGAAAAGCAATTGGAAGTAAAGAGGAGAGATGTAATCAGTGGTCTGCGCATGCGTGATCAAACTTCATGGCTCTTCATAGTAGGCACTTTCAAAAATTAGCCGTGTTAGCCCTCTGACATCAAAAGGTCACCCATCGGACACCTGAGCCAGCCCACGTGAAGGGATTTGTGGTGATTTCAACCGGTTCGAGCTAATGAAGGCTACCTCCCAATTCCTGAAAAACAACTTAAACAATCGTTACCATAGTGACCATACATCTGAGGTGTTATCTATAGCAAAGCTAGTAGGGGTCTATTTACTTTATTGTTTAGTTAAGCAACGGTCTAAAGCCAGTGATGAAAGCAAGTAACTAGAAGCAAGTGAAGCTACAGAGTCTATTCAGGTTTCCCTCAGTTCCAAGCTCTTGTCCAACATCCCCCCCATTGATGGCTGCCTTATTCCCTTACCTGTGGGTTGTACTGGCTCATTGTTCAGTGCTGAGAACCTGATCCGTGCCGAGCGCAGCCCTGCATGAGGCAAGAAACTCAGAAATCGGAGCTTCCCCACAGATGGGAGACTCACCCCAGTGCTGCACTTCTGAGGACCTGACAGACCATTTTCCCCCCAAATGTTCACAAGTGGAACGGAAGTGGAGGACACCAAGTGATAGAGCCAATCAGGAGACTGTTTGCTGACCGATTTAAAAAATCTTATCCAGAAGCAAAGAATCTTTTTTGGCAGGAATGAGGGGGGTAGGGTTCTATTGAATTGGAGAAAAATCCTAAAGTTCAACCACCGTGAACTACTGAACCAAAGAAGATAAACTGCAACTGAAAAAAATTAATTAAAAATAAGATCTTAATTCAATTGGTCCTGTGAATATAGGGAAAGGAGGAGATAGTTTTATATTTTAACTAACAAAACCAAACACTTTGTGACTGGGAACAAGAATGAACACAAGACCAGAAGGGACATTGCCGGGACCTCCCAGCACAGCCCAAGCTAGGAAATATGGCCTGGCTTCCTTGTGAAGTTCTAATTGGCTTAGGCCAACAGTAGTGTGGGAACCCGAAGGGGGGGATGCCATATATAAAAAGTTACAGGACAGTTCATCTACCTCAAGTGTCTTACAGAGGGCACCTCTTGAATTTTAACGACCAGAGTTACGACTGGGCAATTAACCCCGTGTGCAGTCACCCTCCACCCAAGACAGCTACAGACAAAAGGCAGAGATGGTAGCAGCCTCCCTGGGGTTGGTTGAGTTAGGCCAACACCCTTCTCCTGGGCAGAAGTAAAGGGCTTTTCTTTTCACACTAGGGTCTCCAAAAAAAGGAAGCACACCAGCAAAGGAATTAGTGTATAACTTGCTGTTATTAAAAAAAAAAAAAAAAAAACTCATCATCTTGTTTCATTCAAATGCACTGTAATTTTAAATGGTTGCAGGACAAGTGGTTTAAAAATCCCTTTAAAATCCGAAAGACCTGAAGCAAGTTTTAAGCTGCTAGGAGTGTTGGCTACTTAACCAATAATAATTAGCTATTTGACACACACACACAAAAAAAAAAATCACTTTTTTTTTTATCCAGGCCAGCAGAACAGCGGGGGAAGGAGCTAAAGTTTTCAAGGAAATCCTTTGCTCCAGGGAAGGCAGCAGCCAGAGACGGGGATTATGCAGCATCCTGGAAATGGGTAGCATTTTGCTATCTGTCCCCCATGCTCTTCTGGCCAAAGCTGAGAAAAAATAAAATAAAATAAAAGCAGGGGAGTGAGGACAGCCTGCAGCTGAGAAAGCCCCTAGCTGCAGAGGGCAGCTGTTGCTCTTTGTAAAATCAGGGTGACAGTGTGCGAGCGGATAATGAGGATGGAATTGAAGATGTCCTAATTTCAAATACAGTGGCTTCCGATGCCCAAGCTGCCATGAAAGCAGTTGTGCAGACAGACGGGATTGGATCATGTATAATCCCAAAGCTCTAGAGAAAAAAACAGATTTATTAAGTTAAGTCGTGACCGCCCCCCCTCCAGCCCCTTCAAGTCATGTGCCGCAAAGTAGGGGCTCTCTTGTCCTCTTTCCAGGACTTGCGTGACCCTGTCCCCCCTGGTTATATACTACCATAGACTTCTATGTGGGGTTTAGTTAAATAATTTATGTGATTGTTTTAATAGAAGGTTCACTCTTTATAGGAAAATCAATAACGGCTACATCGTGTCCTACTTTCATGCTGGCGTGAGTGGAATCTATTCCCTAGAAACTCCCCCCTCAACTCCATCCCCACCCAGGATGGGTATCAGGCTAGCAGGGTTGGCGCTCTGAGCTGGAAAACAAGAATTGAGTTGGAAAACAAGCCACCGCTCAGGAGCAAGTCTAAACCTTTTGAGCAATGAACAGTATGACCATGCAGGCCCAGCTCTGTACACGCACCAACAACGGAAGTCACATGTCCCTGTGCTCAGAAGGGTCCTGTGCTGGGAGCTGATCGCCCATGGTAATATAGCATATCCCTGGGCCCCAGGTCTGAGGACTCAACCAACTGCTGATGGAAAGCATTAGGAAAAATGTACCATTTGTACTAAACATGTACAGACGTTTTTTTCTTGTCATTATTCCCTAAACAATATGGTATAACAACTATTTATGTTGTATTGGGTATTATAAGTAATCTGAAGATGATTTAAAGTATACAGGAGGGTATGCATAGGTGCTATGCAAAAATACTGCACCATTTTATATAAGGAACTTGAGCATTCAGGAATTTTGCTATCTTGAGTTTATTTGTTTGTTGGGAGAGGAAGAGGGAGGAATCCTGGAACCAACCACCTGAAGATACCAAAGGACATTATAATTTTATCTTTTTCTGTGTGTGTGGTACTGGCGGTTGAACACAGGGCGCTCTCCCCCTTGGCTTACACCCCCAGTCCTTTTTATGTTTGGTTGTTTTTTGTTTTGTTTTGTGGTACAGGGGATTGAACTCAGAGGCATTCTACCTCTGAGCTATATCCCCAGCCCTATCTTTTTTTTATTCTTTATTTTGAAACAGGATCTCACTAAGTTGCGGAGTGCCTCACTAGGTAGCTGAGGCTGGCCGCGAACCCGGATCCTTGGGTCTCAGCTTCCCAAATGCTGGGATTACAAGCGTTTGCCACCACACCCAGCTCTTTTTATGTTTTTATTTTGAAACAGTCTCCATTAAGTTTCTCCAAGCTGGTCTCAAACCTTTGATCCTCCTGCCTCAGCCCCCCAAGTACTCAGATTATAGGCCCAGGCCACTGTACCTGGCTATAATTTTATCTTTCCTAAGTAAGGGCCAATGGGGCAATAAAGCATAAGCTGAGGGCTTGGAGCTTTGGGCCATACACAGTCCCCATTTCCTGCCACCGCCCAGCCTCCCTGGGAAAGGCTCTTGGCAGCCTGTTCCTTGCCTTCGGGTGCCCTGGGCCTACCAAGCCTCTTCCTCCACCCCCATCCACACACCCAGCAGCTGCCACTGCTCTCCAGGTAGGGTACAGGTACAACTGGTGCTTTCTGGATGGCATCCAGGGAACCACTTGGCTAGAGGTGAGCCCTTCACCTACCGGAATCCTAGACTGCAATCTCTCAGAGCTCACCTTTCCTCCTTGGCTGGAGGCAGGCGCTCTCAGGGAAGAAGAGACAGACTCCCCTGTCATTGCCCTCTGCTCTGGCTGGAGAAAGGCGGACCAAGATGGGTAGTGGGCTGCTGGTGCAGAATCAATCCTGAAGCAGAGCCCCAGGCACCCTGTAGGGCTGCATTTGTCCAGGAAGATTACCTACCAGGAAATAGGATGCTAAGTAGCAAATACAAAATGCCATGAACAGCTAAGAGAGACACAGCAGCAGAAAGGAAAAAAAGGTTTATATTTTAGCATCTTTAATGGCCCTTATTTTTCCTGCTTTTTGAACAAAGAGCTCTAAATTTTCATTTTATACTGACTCCCACAAATTAGGTGGTTAGCCCTGTCACCATATTTTACCCCTATTTTGCTCCTAAGGACTGCCACACATTCTAGATTGCCCCACAACATTTGAATCGTTTGCCCTTCATTCACTTGTACTGGGCCCCATGGCCTGGGGAGTGAGCATTGCTTAGCCTATGCCCTGACCTTCCCCGTCCAAAACCATGGCTGGGTGCCCCCAGCAGGACACTTGCCCTGTGGTAAGCTGGTGAACAATGAAGAGGCAGGGCTGGGGGTATAGCTCAGTGGTAGAGAGCTTGCCTAGCATGTGTAAGGTCTGGATTCTATCCCCAGCACAAGGAAGGAAGGAAGGAAGGAAGGAAGGAAGGAAGGAAGGAAGGAAGGAAGGAAGGGAGGGAGGGAGGGAGGAAACAACAAAGGGGTTGACAGCCCTGATCGGTAGCATTTGCCTAATCCCGGGGTGTAAATACTCCCATCATAACTGATTTCAAGCTGCTATAATGCAACATCACTGAGGCCAAGTAGGGAAGAGATGCACAGTCTCCTCCTGTGCACCAGTAGGAGCTGGCTCCAGGACATAGCACTGGCTCCACATCCCTCAGCCTTAAACCAGGACCACAGGAAGCAGAGAAAATGGCTCCAGATGCCTGGAGGCCCTGGTATAGAGATAATAAAACTAAAGTACTTTCTCCTACATTAAAAGTTTTCTATCTTGGTGGCACATTGGAATCAATAGGGGAGCTTTAAAAATCTGCATACCCAGCCAGGGTGCGGTGGCACACATCTATAATTCCAGTACTCGGGAAGCTGACACAGGAGGATCACAGGTTCAAGGCCAGCCTCGGCAATTTAGTGAGAACCCATTTTAAAATAAAACAGGATGCAGGTATAGCTCAGAGGTAGAATGCCCCTAGGTTTGATCCCCAATACCACACACACACACACACACACACACACACACACACACACCCCAAAGAAAAAATCTGCATACCCAGGTGCTATGGTCTTAATGTGTCCACCAACAGTTCCTGTGTTAGAAATAATTCCCAAAGTCACATGTTAATGGTATTGAAAGTGGAGCCGTTGGGAGGTAATGAAGTTCAGATGAGGTCTTGAAGGTGGGGCCCCCATGATGCTATTAAGGGCTTTATGAGATGAAGAAGAGCCAGATGTGAAGGGTGTAGTCCCAGTTACTCTGGGGGCTAAAGCAGGAGGATTGCTTGAGCCCAGGTGTTTGAGGCCAGTCTGGGCAATATAACTAGACCCTATCTCAAAATAAAGAAAAGAAAAAGAAGTGGAAGACACGCTGGCACACTTGCTTGTCTCACCACAGGATGCCTCTGCCATGTCATGATGTAGCACAAAGGCCCTCACCAGACGCCAAGCAGGTGCCGGCACCAGGAGCTTGGACTTCCCAGCCTAAGTAAACTTCTATTCTTTACAGATTAGCCAGTGTCCGGTATTTCATTATAGCCACAGAAAACAGACTAAGACACCAGGCTATATCCCAGACCAATTACATCAGCATGGGGGGCGGGTGGACCAGGCAGCAGGTGATCTCAAAGTGAGAGCAAGTTGTACCCTAGGGTGGATCAGGGGTTGTTACACATTCGTGTGCACAGAATCCTTTGGAGGGCTTATTATGATGCCCATTCCTGGGCCCCAGAGTTTCTCTGTAGCCTGGGGCAAGGCCCAGGAATGAGCATTTCTAATAAGTTCCCAGGTAATGTTGATACTACTGATCCAGGGACTACACTTTGAGAATCTTAGTTTTAGAAAAATCCTGCCTGGCACTAACCATTCTAATTAAGAAGGAGCCAGGTGTAAAGTCTTGCTTGCTTAATTAAAGGCTGTAGAGTTAGTGTTCACAAAAATTTCTCTCTCCTTGAAGAAGCTATCAGGTAAAAGTGAGAGGCAGGAGCCTGGTAGTAAAAGGTGAAATATGTCACAAAGAGGTGACATATGTCAGTCACAGAGGCCAGGTCAATCAACCCTAGGTGGTCACCTAGAAGGACTTGCTGCCTGGCAGGGCTGTCTGAAGAAGAAGCAGAGAGAACTCTGGGCCTGTCCCCCTCTCCAGGGACTGCTGGCCAAGTTGGCTTCATCAATTCACCCCAAGGACATCTTACCAGCCCATGCCTGGCTTCTCAAGTCCATTGGAATTCACCTTGTTTCCAATTCACCCTCAGCCCCTTCCTCCAACTGAAATAAGAAGCCAAAATCAGCAAACAAAATCTAAAGAATAATAATATCAAGCCAGGCATGGTGATGCATGCCTGTAATCACAGTACCTGGGAGGCTGAGACAGGAGGATCGCAGGTTTGAGACCAGCCTCAGCAACTTAGGGAGACTCTCAGCAACATAGAGAGACTCTGTTTCAAAACAAAATGTAAAAAGTATTGGGGATGTAGCTCAGAGGTAGAATACCCCTGGGTTCACTCCCCAGTACCAATAATAATAATAATAATAATAATAATAATAATAATAATAAAATAATAATATTTTTTTTAAAGTTTGGCATTGGAATTTCTCCTGACTTGGAAGCATGTTTGGGGTAGCCCCTGTTCATGGACCAACTATTCCACCTACTCCATTATCTCAGCCTCATTCTTTACAGAAGAAATCTTACAAAATACCATTGGAACCAAAACTGAACACATACAACCCAGGAATCCCAGTCCTAAGAATACCCATGAGAAATGAGTTCATGTACCCACACAAAGATGTGGAGATGAACATTCATAGCAGCTTTATTCCTAAGAGAAAAAAAATGGAAATAACCCAAATTTCCATCAACGAGAGAATGAATATATAAATTTTGTTTACTATCTATCAAGGAAAAAGAAAGAACTACTGATACGTGCAAAAACATAGATGGACTTCACGGGTATGATATTGAGTGGGAAAAGCCAGGCACTGGAGAGTGTCTATATTTTGATTCAATTTATGTGAAGTTCCAGAAGAAGCCAAACTAATCAATGGTGATAGAATGCAGGATGGTGGTTACGGAGGTGAAGGTAACATTGAGTGAGAAGAGGCAAGAAAGAACCTTCTGGAATGCTGGAAATGTTCTATATCTTGATTTGGGAGGTGATTTACATGAATCTACACACATATAAAAATCTACTGAAAGATATACTTAGGATTAGTATACTTAGTTGCACTTTGATTTTTTTTAACGTTTTAATATAATTGCAAGCATCATTTTAGGCCATCTGGTCGCAGGCAATATTTTTCAATACTTGGGAAACAAGGTTTGGGAAAGTTTGAGTAATTAGAGATTTTTATTTCTTTTTGAATTGGCCAAGATAAATAAATGGTTCTTGCCAACCAGTAACTCAACGCAATGGTGGGTGATGACGACCACTGCTACGTATTGATCTTGTACCCTCCATAAGACCTGGGCCCAACATTGTCTGTACCTTCTCATCCCCATGACAATTCTGCTATTGCCTCTATTTTATGGACAAGGAACCTGAGGTTCCAAGAGATCAAGTGACAGCTAAGAAAGAAACTCAGCCCTATTGTCACCTGGGCTGAAATCTAACCATCCATGAAACTGAGTCTATGGCAAAAGACATTCTGTGTTTATGGAGACATGTCCTTACGAAAGGATTGTAATCTTGTCTGTTCCATACACTCCTTGTAAGCTGGCAAAGCCCATGGACTCGCCCTTCTTAGAATAAGGCATTGAAAGCATACAATAAAATACCGTGTAGTTCAGAGGTAGCGCGCTTGCCTAGCATATGTGAGGCCCTGGGCTCCACCTCCAGCACCAAACAAGAACCAAACCCACCACAAAATTGCAAACTATTTCTATTGCAATAGGCATCAAAATATTTGATGATATAAGCTGGGCATGGTAGCACACTCCTGTAATCCTAGTCACTTGGGAGGCTGAAGCAGGAGGATTGCAAGTTCTGGGCAACTTAGCAAGACCCTGTCCCAAAATAAAAAGAAGCCAGGCATGGTGGTGCATGCCTATAATCCCAGTACTTGAGAGGCTGAGACAGAAGGATCACAGTTCAAGGCCAGCCTTAGCAACTTAGCTAGACCCAGTTTCAAAAACTAAAAAATAAAAAAGGCTGTGGGTGTTGCTCAGAGGTAGAATGCCTCTGAGTTCATTCCCCAGCACCATAAAAATAAATGAATAAAATAAAAATGGCTAAGGATATAGCTCAGTGGTAGAGAGCACTTGGGTTCAATATCCAGAAACACAGGCTCAAAAAAATTGGTCATATATATGTGTGCTTATTTAATGCATTAAAATGAGGTAAAATAACTGCTATAATTTCAAAATAGTGATGAATATAAATGGCATTCAAGATATCGACAGTAAGCTGGGCATGGTGGTGCATGCTTGTAATCCCAGCATTTGGGAGGCTGAGACCCGAGCATCCGGGTTCGCAGCCAGCCTCAGCTACTTAGTGAGGCACTCCGCAACTTAGTGAGACCCTGTTTCAAAATAAAGAATAATAAAAAAATAGGGCTGGGGGCATAGCTTGGAGGTATAATGCCCCTGGGTTCAATCCCCAGTACTGCCAAAAAAATAATAATAAGTTATCCACAGTAACTAATGTGATATGAACATATTTATAATTTCTGTTGGAGACTGCTATGATCCGAATATGATTTGTTCCCCCAAGCTCATGCTGAAATTTAATACCATTGTGAGATATGCAGAGGGTGGAACTTAATCTGACTATGGTATTTAGAAGTGGGGCCTTGGGGAAATGATTAGGAGTAGATAAGGTCATTAAGATGAGAGACCAGAAGACACATATACACACTCTATATCTTGCTAGGTGATGTTCAACACTGCCTCTGGACTCTGCTAACAAGAAGGCCATCACCATTTGTGGCCCCTAAAAGTTGCTTCTTCCAAACTGTGAGCCAAAATAAATATCATTTCTTCGTAAAGTAGCTGGCCTCAGTTATTTCGTTATAGTAACAGAAAAAAATGTACTAATACAGTAACAAAGTTATGACTACTTCCAATATCACTGGTTTGTTTCCTACATCCATTAAAGGGAATGCTCAATTTCAGTTAGAGGTTAGCAAAAACAAAGATGTAATTTTTGTTTTCCCATCCAAGTTCATGGACCTCCTGAAATCTATCAGTTTAATAATCCTGCCTTCCAGGAAGCAGCCGGAGGCCATGGAAGGAGAGGGGGCAGCTGGACTGGCTTACAGGTCTGGCTCTAGCAGGAGCTTACTGGGTGGCCTTTCAGAGCTCACTTCCTCCCTCTGGCTCTGATCCCCTCCTTTGTAGAAGGAGGTCCAAATTAAGCACCCTTCATAGTCCTTGGCTGCGTGTTTGTCCCCAGAATTTCCTCCACTGGATCCAGGGCTGTTTTCAGCCAATCAACAAATACTTAATAGTACTCATCTTGGGCTAGAAGCTGGGGATATCCCTGAGGGGAGGCTCTGGGCTTCCCAAAATGCAATGGGGCCTCTCCTCCAAACCTGAGGGTGAGAAAAACCCAAAGATGAACAACTGCCTTCCCAGCCGGCTCCCCCAGGAGTTTGATATGCCTCTTGAGAACTCTGTTCGCGGCCAGTCTGGCAATTTAGGTGTTTCTCTCATCCCCTGGGACCAGGAATATCTCTCCCTTCAGTTTTGAGCTGGGGTCTTTGCATTTTTCAAAATTCTTTGTCTCATTGATTCTGTACCCAATGGAAGGAACTGGGTTAAGTGAGAAGAGGGAGTATATAATCCAGGTTTGAGTCAAAGCTGTAAACACTGAGGAAGATAAATAACAATGCAAGGGTCAGATAATGGGCCCCAGGAAGGAGTGATTAATTACCAAACACCCAGTTCCCAAAACAAGCCCAGCAGCAAAAGGGAGAAATCCCTGGAGCCAGGCCCTCTGTCCAGCAAGCTTTTTGCAAACAAAAGGTCCTTTGGCAAACAAAAGGCCTGGGGATGGGCAGTGAAAGCTGGCAAGACAAGAACTGGCCAAGGGGAGGGCACCCTATGGCAAAGGTGAGTAGGTCAGGTTCCGGGCCTGGACCTAGCTGCACCATGGAATCACTGGGGGGGCTTTTTAAATCTAAGGTACCTGGGTCTCCTGCTCAGAGATTCAGATGAAAAGTGAGTGAGGTGGGGTCCAGCAAGCTTCCCTCCCCCAGGGATTCTAAAGCTGAGCCAAATTGCGTATGGACCACGGTGGCGGTCGTGGCGGCAATGGCAGTGGCGGTAAGTCCTGCAGCAGCCCTCTGGGAAGATGGCTTTCCTCTTGCCCCTGCAGGCCCCGGGAGGGCATTTTCTAGACAAGTTGGCCCTAAAAAAGCAGAAACCTGCAGAGGAGCTTCTGGGTGAAAAGTAGGAGGTAGGGACGATGGGAGAAGAGAAATGAGTTTGGTGGACTCAGAAGGAATACTGCTCACCCTGCTTTCACTGGTGTTGGCCAGTGTAGACACCTGCTGCTGTGTCTTTTCCCCTTTCACTCAACAGAGTCATATATATAAATCTTCTGAGAAAGCCAGAGTGTCTGCTGTAGGGGCTGTGGAGGAATAAAAAGGTGTGCAGAGCCCCCAGCCTTACCTGCCGCTGTGCCTCAGCAAAACTGCCTCAGGGCCAACAGCAAAGATCCAGGTGTGGTGGCACACCTGTCATCACAGAGACTCCGGAGGCTGAGGCAGGAGGATCACAAGTTGAAGGCCAGCCTGGACAACTTAGCGAGATACTGTCTAAAATAAAATAAAATGGACTGGGGATATGCTCCAAGCCCTGGGTTCCCAACACACACACACACACACACACACACACACACACACACACACACACACACACACACTCAAAGACATCCATCCCTTGGCTGAGCTGTTGGCCAAAATTAACCCAGTTTTGTTGCTTTACTTGTCTGGTACTGGGGATTGAACCCAGGGGCATTCTACCTCCAAGCTATATCCCCAGCCTTTTTTATTTTTTTATTTTGAAACAGAATTTTGCTTCATTGCTAAAGATCTCACTAAATTGCTAAAGCTGGCCTTGAACCTGCAATGCTCCTTTCTCAGCCTCCCAAGTACTGAGGTTACATGTGTGCACCACCTGGCTGGCTTATCCCAGTTGTTGTTGTTGTTTGTTTGTTTGTTTGTTTGTTTTTGTTTTTGTTTTTGCAGTACTGGGGATGGAACCCAGGGGCATTCTACCTCCGAGCTACACCCCCAGCCCAGCCCTATTTTTTATTCTTTATTTTGAAACAGGGTCTCACTAAGTTGCGAAGGACCTCACTAAGTAGCTGAGGCTGGCTGCAAACCCGGATCCTCCGGTCTCAGCCTCCCAAGTACTGGGATTACAACTGTGTGCCACCACACCCGGCTTCCCAGTTATTTTTTGAAAGTCCAGTAAGAATCCCTCAGGTGTCCAGTGTTGGTCCCTACAGCCACAGGTGCTTAGGGGGAGGGTCCTCCTGGTACATTTGCTCATGGGACTCTCAGAGCCCGCAGGGCAGCAAGGCCTTGATCAGAGACAGAGCAAGGTTTGATGGCAGGAAACTTTGGGGTGAATAGTTCCTTTTCCAGCTCTGGCCCCACTTTATTACCAAGTCACAGTTCCAGCGTTTGCCCCAAACCCTATACGTTCACATAGTCAACAAATGGTGAGGACCTACTATGTGCTGGGCACTGAACTAGATGCTGAAATGCAGCAAAAAATAAAAGCAATTTGAAAGGAATCCCTGCCTTCCTGGAGGCTACCATTCTGATGGGAGAGAACAGCCAGATGCCAGATAACTATATAGTGTGTCGGATGGTAATGAGTGCCAAGCGTACTGGAAAGCAGGGAGGGGAGACAGGGAGTACACAGTGCAGGGACACGGCCAAGGAAGTCCTCCTTGAGCAGCTGGCATCTGCATAAACCAGGGAGTGAACAGGCAAGTCAACCAGGGGAAGGGCATCGCAGGCCAAGGCAGGGGAAGGACCGAGGCCTTGAGGCTGGAGCAGGCCTACTGTGTTCTCGGCAGTGTGGCCCCAGCAGAAGGAGCAAGGGGGAGTCAACAGAGGATGGAACCAGCCAGGGGGCAGGAACTGGGTGGCACAGGCTGTACAGGACACCGCCACTAGCAACAGCGTCGCCACTGGGCTGCTCTCATTCTGAGCTGGAAAACTTCAGAAAGCTTTGAGCTGAAGAATGGCATGATTGGACCAGAACACACTGGCTCCTTCATTTTGGGGAGCTGAGGTGGAGCAGAGAGGCGGAAGAGAAGTCATTCCAGAGGAAAGAAAGGAGGGAGGGAGGGAGGAAGAAGGAAGAAGGAAGAAGGAAGAAGGAAGGAAGGGAGGGAGGGAGGGGAGGGAGGGGAAGGTCATTGGGGAAAGGAAATGGAGATGTCGGCCAAAGGGTACAAAGTTTCTATTATGTGGGATGAATAAGTTTTGGAGATCTGATGTACAATATGGTGACCACAGTTAATGCATTGTATACTTGAAAGTTGCTAAGAGAATAAATCTCAAGTATTCTTATCCAAATATAATAACCTAAGTATGTGAGGAGATGGATATGTTAATGAGCTTCTCATGACAATCATTTCACAATGTATATTAAGCATTGTACACCTTAAATATATACATTGTGTCAACCACAACTCAATAAAGCTCGGGGAAAGTAAGTTACTTTATGTTTAACAAAACGGAGTTTCTAAATGCTTCTAAGTTGTAACTATGCACTTATTAGCAGTGACAAAGCGCTAACAAGTTTGGTTGGGAGTTCAAAACTTTTCTTTTCCCCAACCAAATCCTCTAGTGATACAGCACCCTCCAATTCACCCTTGACTTTCACACACCATCGTACAGAGAACAACTTGGCCAAAAGGTTCAAGGCCTTCATCAGTTATTCCAAGTGCCTCCCCCCCCTTTGTTGTTTTCTTTTTTGGGGGGGGCAGTTTTTGCTGTACTGTGAATGGAACCCAGGGTCATTCTACCTCTGAGGTACACCCCCAGCCCTATTATTTTTTTCGGTACTGGGGATGGAACTCAGGGGCATTCTACCTCCGAGCTACACCCCCAGCCCTATTTTTTATTCTTTATTTTGAAACCGAGTCTCACTAAGTTGCGGAGTGCCTCACTAGGTAGCTGAGGCTGGCCGAGAACCCGGATCCTCCGGTCTCAGCCTCCCGAATGCTGGGATTACAAGCGTGCGCCACCATGCCCGGCTCCCAGCCCTATTTTTTATTCTTCATTTTGAAACGTGGTCTCACTAAGTTTTGGAGGGCCTCACTAAGAAGGTGAAGCTGGCCGCGAACCTGCAAAACTTGCGATCCTCCTGTCTCAGCCTCCCAAGAACTGGGATTACAAGCATGTGCTACCACACCCACTTCCTCTTTGTTCTTCAAGGGATCCACTTCTGGAAACTCCCATCCTGCCTCTTGGCTTATGGATCTCTTTGGTTGAGAACTGTGCTAACTTGCCCAAGACTCTGTGTGCTAGGAATGTAGCTCAGTGGTGGAATGTGTGCTTAGCATGAACAAGGCCCTGGGTTCCATCCCCAGCACCAAAAAACAAAAAGATCCCAATTAGTGACACCTTGCAATACCTGGCACCACACTCATTGACTTCAGGTAATCCAGCAGCTTCTGGCTTCACTTTTTGTGGTAGTGAGGAAGGAACCCAGGGCCTCACACATGCTAGGCAAGGGCTCTACCACTGAGCTACATCCTTACTCCCTTAAATTCTTAAATTTCTTTCCTTTTTTTTTTTGTGTGTGTGTGTATGTGTGTGTGCGCGCGCGCGTATGTGTGTGTTACTGAGGATAGAACCCAGGGACCTTCTACCCCTGAGCTACACCCTCAGCTTTATTTATTTCTTTTTTTTATTCTTTATTTTGAAACAGGATCTCACTAAGTTGCAAAGTTGCTGAGGCTGGCCATGAACTTGCGATCCTCCTGTCTCAGCTTCCCAAGTAGTGGGATTACAGGCTTGCACCACCACGCTTGACTCCCGTAAACTTTTTTATTCTATTTTGAAACTAGATTGCTGAGCCTGGCCTCAAACTTGTGATCCTCCTGCCTCAGCCAGGTGGCTGGGATTACAGGAGTGTGCCACCACACCTGACTCTGACTTTACTTTGCAATAACATTTCCTCATGTTGCTCTGTGATCCTGAAGATTCAAGGGCAGGACAGATAGAAGCTGGTAATGAGGAAAGGATGTTTGGGTGGGGACAAATTTCATGCAGTGGGTTCATTACTGAATAGTTCTGTAAAATGACAACTAACCACATAACTGTAGCACCCCAGATAGCAAATGTTTAGGGGATAATGAGGAGCCCTGTACATAAACAGCCAAGGGCATTCTAAAACACCCAAATCTAGCCAGGCATAGTGGCACATGTCTGTAATCCCAGTACTTGGGAGACTGAGACAGAAGGAGCACAGGTTTGAGGCCAGCCTGGGCAATTTAGGCCACCCTGTTTCAAAATTATAAATGAAAGGGAAGGAAAACAAACGGCTGGGGGTATAGCTCAGAGGGAGAATGCCTCAATCCCCAGGACCAAATAAATAAATAACCAACCAGAATGTGTATATCCCACTTCCAACTCCCCTGGGGCCCCTGGGGTCCCACCTAAGAAAGAGAACACACAGAAGTTTCCCATCCAGCAGCTATAATTCTACAACCCCGAAGTCTTTCAAAATCACAGGCTGTGCTCTCTCCTTTGTTTTGCTGGGTTTTTCTTTACGGGCCTTACTCCAGAGATGAAGTATTACCCGTGCAGAGTTCTGCGCCCACAAATCCATTCCAAAACTCACAACTCCTGAAAACTCTGAGGAATGTTATTAGGCCCCATAGGCCAAAAGGGCTGTTTCCAGGGCGACAGCAACTCCACTTTAAGGAAGCCAGGCCTTTCCCTCCCTGGCTCCTCTGGGAGTCCCCTAGCCTGAGGGACACTTCTCTCCTGGCCCTTAGCCAACCAGCCCAGCACCCACGGTGAAAATACACCAGCGGTCCCTGTGTACTGGAGGGCCACACCTCCAGCTTCAAATATCCCCAGCTGATGGCCTGCCATAAATCCAGCCAGGCCTGTCCGTCAGCAAGTCCCGATCTGTGGTCTGGAAAAGTCGGCTGAGATGTGAGGCACTCCTGCGTGGCGTTTGTTTTTCCATGGTGTAGCTCCAGCCGGCTGGCTTTTGTTTTGAGTGAGGTGGAAATGGAAACTGTCTCCAAGGGAGGGAATGCTCTTTCCAGGTGCTTGAATGACTGCAGGCCCAAAGAGCTGGACCGTGACCCTTTCGCCGGGGCCCGCGTTCTTCTCGCCTGAAGGCCACATGTGCGTTTCCCCCTCTCTGATGAGGAGACTCAGAAATGAGGGAGGAGACTGGCATGGGGCACTTTGGGATGGTTGTCCCTGCAAGCCTTTCTTGCCTGTGTGTGTTGGTTTTCCTTGTCACCTGATCCAACTGGGCTCTGGAAGGATCACGGGAGGACATCCATGTTCAGCTGGGTGACAAACCCCCTCTAGGATTCGATTCATCTCATTAAAGCCCAGGAACTGTGCTAAAAAAGCTCCCAGGGCCAAAGCTAAACAGCCACTGTCTCTCTCTACCTGTTCCCCCATCTCTGGGTGCCCCATCTCCTTACTCCTTCGAAGTCTCAGCCTTGCATTTACTTGCAAGTCACTTAAACGGTGGCTGAAAAAAACAGCTATTTCTCCCAATGACACTGACCTTCCCTGATTCATACAGAGTCAGACCTTCAGATCCCTCTCGGGTATAGAAGAAGAAGTGACTAACAGGAAGCCCTTGGGATTATGAGATTTACCCTTGAGAATGGGAGAGCCCAGTGGAGAGAAAAAATGAACTCGGGTCACAAAATAAGGGACAGGGGCAATGTCAGTTAGCACTATTAAGTTTCGTCGCAATTCCGAGAAGGGATCTACCAGGGTGGGCTGACTTGAGGGGGAGGTTGGGGAAGTGCGGAGCCTAGGGCCAGGTCTTGAATGAAGATTTCCTGGCAGCAAAGCCAAAGGCAGAGGTGAGAACAACCCGGGCATATGCGAGCAGGAAGAACAATCCACAGGAAAGAGTTGCTGATTTCTTTTAGAGGGTTTTCTTTTCCTTCTCTTTTTAAATTTAATTTTATTTATTTATTTATTCATTTATTGTGGTCCCAGGGATTGACCCCAGGGGTGCTCTACCTCCCAACTATACTCCCAAGCCCTTTTTATTCTTTATTTTGAAACAGGGTCTGGCTAAGTTACTGCACACTGGCTTCAGACCTGCTATCCTCCTGTCTTAGCCTCCCAAGTACTGGGATTACAGGCGATTGCCACCACCCTTGGTTCATTTAGAGGATTTTCTAAGACAGATGCACATTATTCAACCTCTCCTGGTCACCTACTATGGGGCACCTGCTGTGGGCCACGCCCATGTGGAAACCTACCGGGGATCAGAGGCTAGCTCAAAAGGAAGAAGACCAGAACCATTCGACCTGTGGTCTAAGTCTGGGGTCCCAGAAGCAGACCATGAGATAAGGATCTGTGTGTAAATGTTCATCTGGAAGGAGACAGAAAAAGGATGGCAGCTAATGAATGGGCGACTACTGTGGGCAACTGGGGCTCAGTCCCTCTGGGGACCTCAGAGACTTGACACAGAACAGTCACTCCAGAGTATTCCATGCATGGGACGAAGGAGCTGGGTATTTATCCACCAGCTCCCATCAGTCATTGATTGAGGGCTGTTCCCAGGGAGCATTAATTCCCTGGCAGTGGCTGCCTGCCTCATGTGGACAGAGACAGCTCAGGTGGTCAGAGACAGCCCCCAGGCCCAGGGACACAGGTACTGACAATCATGTGCACAGAAATGATAAGGAGATGAGGATGAGGGAGGTACCGACAGCACCCACTATGCCTGTGGTTTTATGGGGGCAAAGAGGATTTGGCTGTTGTGGCCTCAGTAAAGAAACCAGGATGGAGATGGGCTCCAACAGAGTCCTTGGAAGATCACACACATCAAAAGAACTGGAGGTGAGGATGAAGAAACGAAGTGTATGAAGACAGTCATATCTCAGAAAGGCCGAGGGTCTGAGGACAGTGACTAAGAAAGTCAGAGGAGACGCCTGGACCACACAGTAGAGAACTGAAATGGCAGGCAACAGCTTTATTCTTCACTCCAGAGGCAATGGGGAGCCACCAAAGGTGTTTGAGCAGGGATGGCATTGAGTACTGTTCTAGAATCATTAACCCAGTCAAAAAGCAAGGGGGTAACTTGGAGGTAAGGAGCTTAGGTAAAAGGTACCAAACGTGAATGTTTGTTGGTCACAGTAGAGATTATTTTGGCAGGCAGAAAAATGAAGGGAGACCCTCTAGCCCTGGCCCCAAGAGAAAGGCCCCCGGAAAGAATGGTGTGGGAGCTGCTAAAAATGGGGACCAGCCCCTCGGCTGCCTGTCCTGATTGTTCCTTCTGGCAAAGATGTAGGCCCACTCATTTCTATCCTATTTTCTTTCCTCTAAAACCACTTTTGGCCTCCAGTTTCCGCAAGCTTTGCTCAGTGAGTTTAAACAGCATCTCACAGCATGGCCGAGCAATAACAAATGGCGCCTGGTGGCTCGCCTGCTGGTGGCTTAAAAAACAATTGATGACTTTTAATCAGCTGAATGAGCATGGGACAAATGACAGCATGGCCTGAATGCGGCCCAGACGTCATCCGCTGACATCAGTGGGGAGGAGGGAGGTGCCCTTCTGGCAAGCTTGGGAACAAACAAGAGCAGTTCCTGGCCTCTCTGTTTGCTCAGAGCTCCAGGAAGCAGCCTTGATCACACCCCCAACCCGCTGCCTTCTTTCATACCTTTTGGGGAGACCGGAAGAACCAGCTACAGAGGCAGCAAATTGTGGGAATTACACAAACCTGTATGTGCTGTCGTGAGATCTGTAGGCCAAGGGCTGGGGCACCGTAAGGCCAGGGCTCAGGGTCTCCAGCTATCCTTTGATAACCCCAGGGAAGTCAGTTTCTCTTCAGACTTCAGTTTCTCCCTCTGGAAAATGGAGGCCATAAGGCAAGCTTGCTTCCTATTGGGCTGCCTGCATGTGAGATGGCTTCAGGACAGGCTTAGATCTCTAGAGGACTCCAGTTAGGAGACTGGGTTCTGCCCCCACTGCTTCCACACACCAAGTGGATACTCAAGCCTGCTGATCAAGGAGTTAAAATTTGAGCAAAGCAAGCAAAAATGGCAGGAATAGAAATAAAGGAAACTGATGAGTGCTTACTGTCTTGTAAGATAAAGAAGTAGGCTCTGAAGGGTTAAGGAATTTACCCATCCTTGTAGCCCGTAAGTGAGAGGTACCTGGCTTCAAAGCACTTATTTTTCCTACTGCCAGCTCAAAACCAGTGCACAGCAGCGACCTAAGGAAATAAGAGGCTGGGGGAAACGTGGCCCAGTGTAGGGACATATCAATTAAATTACGAAGTATCATGCCTGTAATCCCAGTACTTGGGAGACTGAGACAGGAGGATGGCAAGTTTGAAGCCAGCCTCAGCAATTTAGTGAGACTCAGCAACCTAGCGAGACCCTGTTTCAAACAAAAAATAAAAAGGGCTGGGGGTATAGCCTGGAGGTAGAAAGCCCCTGGGGTTCAATCCCCAGTACCAACAACAACAATAAAAAAAGAAGTGCCAGAAGTCTGAGGAGTAAAGCTTACAGGCCATGCCCCAGTCCTAACATATGAAAGCCAGACCTTTAGGTCACAAATCCTCCCTGAGCACCAAAAGAGGAGGGATAAAGGATCCGCTTCCCAGAATTCTCTTGTTTCACATCCTGGGCATGGCCCACAGGCAAGGACACTCCCTCCTGGCCTGCCGATTCACCCTCCATGTCTGTTTGTAGGCTGCTTCCCTCCCGGAGAATAGCTAGCTGTCCCTCCAGCCCATCCCAGCTTCTTGCCTGGGAGCTGACCTCAGAGATGGAGAGAAGTGCATAGGGGGCGCTTTCAGGAGCAACACCTATGAGGGAGGCAGGCAGCAGGATAGGGCAGAGGGAGACGCTGAAGTACTTTGCAGCTGCAACTGAGGCCTCAGGGACCCGACAGAAAGTTCTGGAGCTAGATGATGTCCCAAACTGAGTCAAGGGAGATATCCTGAACTGAGGCAAGGGAGTGAGCCCTTGTATACCCCCCCCCACACAGACCAGACAATGAATCTGAGTTGCTTGTCAGAAAGTAGGGGAGTAGGGCATTGCCTTGGGCTGGGCAGCTCAGCTCCCATCAGCTAAGAGCAATCCAAGTAGGCCACAGTGCTCCCCACCCTGAAAGGGGCATCCTGGGTGGCACACCACTGCATCCACCGCCCCGTCTAAAAATGCTCCTGTTCAGCCTTCCACCGGCAACTCAAGCCTGGCCCATCCTTCTGGGACTCCTGGCCACTCCTGGGCACCTCGAGCTGGCCGCCATTTCTGTGGTACTGGCCTTGTTGCAGAAATGCCGGCTAACTCCTTCTCTCCGTCTCTAGACAGTGAGGAGTGAAGATCACCTTCACCACCCAAGCTGGGAACCGGTTCCAGGCACGCAGAAGTCTCTCCCGAAGTGCTGAGTGGATGGATGTTGCCTGGGAGGTGCCGGCAGGCCCATGGGAAGCTTCCAGCTTCCACGATTTCCTCTGTCAGTGCCTCAAAGCGTCTACGTGGCTTATGCCGATGACATGCAAGTGCAGAGAAAACTTGCTTCTGCAGCCAACCTGGCAACCTCTCTTGGGATCAGGCCAAGAAAGTCCTGTCCTTGTTCCCTTCCCTGTCCAGCGTTCTGCTGCAAGTCCATTTCCTAGCTAAGAGGGCCAAGTGCATTTAGAGACCTCCGTGCCAGGGAAAGCCCAGTGCCATTGCCAACCACACTACATCGCCGTTCTTCTGAAGGAAATTACTATCGATCCCATGGCTCTCCTCCCCATGCTGTTTGCCGGGGACAGCCAAGGATTCCCGTGCCAGCTGGGCTCCCACACGGCTCGACTGTTCCTGCACCAGATGGCCAGACCAACACCCTCTGGCTGCTGCACGCTCCCTGGGAGACGAGGCTCTGACGTCTATCAGCCTGGCTTTTTATGCAAGAGGACGAGGACGGCAGGGTCAGGGATTACAGGGCCAATCACATTACACTAAAAATCTCTGCATAACGAAAAGATTTCCAAATCCCAGCAGTTATCAGTGTAACCAACAAGGCAGGGAAACTTGTTCTGCAGCTTTAACTTTTGCTGTTCATTTGACAAGTAGGCTGAAGGCCTCCTTGGCCTGAGGGATGTAATGGTATATAACAGCCCCTACCCTCAGGCAGGTTACAGTCTACTGGGGCATAGTTGGGTGACTATATCATTTATTGATCTTTTGAGACCATACAAGGGGAGCTATTCAAAGTTAAACCATAGTAGTGGGTGAAAATGGTGACTTGTTCCAGGCAAACCGGAATGTTTGGTCACCCCCAATCCTCACTGAGTGACCAAAGTGGGGGTGTTGGGATTGTGGGGGTGCAGTATTGCTAGGTGGTGCCACAAGGTGGCGCAATTGAAATACTGGCTTTCCTTTGTTTTTGTTTAATATTTAGATGAAAACTGATTTTTCATTTCCCATTACCACCGAGCCAATAGAACTCTTCCATGGTGTGCCAGAGCTGAAGAGTACTGGTTTGTGAGAGTCAGTCATTAAATTTTCAGAAATTTTGCAAGCTGGCTATTCAACAGAACCATTAATGAAAACTGAAGTCAATTAACTTAAAATAATTAAAAACTTAAAATGGGCTAAATCATATTAAAAAACAAAAGTAATAAATACTCCAAACTCTTGCCCTCCTAATTCTTTGCTATCATCTATTATCTCTGCTCCTGAGGCTATCCGGTCTGTCCTATCTGTGGGGTAGAAATACTATGCAGTAAGAAGCATGTCCATCCCTTCCCAGCTCCAGATAGGGGGCTTGAGACTGGATGTGAGGGGAGTGTCTACATCGTGGAAATCAACAAATGCTATGGATAAAGACTGGGGTGGGGGAAACCAGTAGTTAAGCATTTCCCAGCCTAGCACTAGAACTGATTTATGTACTTTGGGTAGTTCTATCACATTCCCCCAAATTACAGTGTCCCCCAAAAAATAGCCTGGAGAGTTGGGGGAGGTGAAGGTTCTATTCTTCCCATAACTTCATCTTGATACTCCGAAAGGGGGAGTCCACACAGATTAACTAGTTAGGTGAGTCAAGGCGTCCACAGCAGGCTCTAGATTGCATAGAAAGCTTCCCCCCAAGCAATTGATGCCTCCACATTCGCAAAGTCAAATAAAACCATGAAACCCTGTCTGTGATTGGTGGGATGACTTAGGACCTGCCCAGGGGCACCGTTCCTGCTGTCTGTGTGCCTGCTTCAAGGCCCCAACCAGTATGGATGGCACACTCAACCCTCAACAAGAGGACCAACTGAAAAGTCTAGTGAAGGCACTATTTCCAGAGGAGTGGCAGATGACAGAAACCTCAAGAGACAGGGAAGTCCCCAGAGACTAGCAATCGTGGGAAGCTGCTGGGACCCTCGGGGCTGGAGCTGTTAGCAGAACCTGAAGAGAGGTATAGGTAAAGGGCTGCCGTGGGCAGAGAAACACAGCCACTGGCAAAACTGTAGCCCAGTTGGAGAAGTAAGTACCCCAATCTCCATCTCCTCCCACCTGCCCGATGGCCCACCAGTTCCTCCCATTGGCCAAACCCAACTGGAAGCCAGTGCCCAAGGCAGCCCATGTAATCCAGTTCACAGGATCAAGGATTAGCCTCCTGAGCACAGAACAAGGCACAGAAAGTAGATGGGGTGAAGAGAAGGCAAACAGATCTGCCCAATCAATATGGTGCTGCCCTCATCAGTCTGCAGGCTTCAAGAGGATGTGCCTGGGACTGCTCATTTGCACAAGACCTGGGCTGACCTGGCAGAAGAAACCACAGGCTGGCTGCAGGCCCAGAGACAAGCAGGCTGTGGCCTGGTGGTGCCATATTGAAGAGCCCAAAGAGAGGCATCCAAAACCATCCACTTGCCCCACACCTGGATGTGCATGTGGATGTTCTCAGTTGCACATATGCCTGTAATTAAGCCTCTGCACATCTGTAGATTTTTACCTTGATGCTAATAAAACTCAAAGTCCAGGGCAAGGCCCTGATAAGGCCCTAGCAGTCGTGATTTGTATCTCTGAGCTATTTTTCTTAACGACCCAAACCCCATATGAGGCTTAGGCCCCCAAACTAGGATCTGACCCTGCAGCTGGGACAAGGAAGGGTTGGACTGGTTCTCTGGATTGTCCTCCCAGGGATAAGTCCAGATGGGTTCTAGGAGAGCAGAAGTATTGGACATAAGACAGAAACTCTAACTCCCCCAAGAAAGGTTTCCACTAGGATCTTCTCTGCTCCAAGAAACATTTCTCAAGCTCTCCTCCTCACTGTTAGTGTGTTCATGAGGGTCAATAGATATGGAGGTGGGCGCAGTCCTTTATGGCCAAACACTTCTGGAAAGATTGGTAACCCCCCCCCCCAGGAAGATTCCTGACGTACATTAGCATAGTAAAGGCATCAGATAAAGCAAACGTTTGGCTTTGTTTACCATGGGGGTGGCCCACACTTCCTGCAGCTCCAGCTGAAAGTGAAAGGATGCGTAGGAGTCAGATAAGAGAGCGTTTTAGGCTTGGGTCGTAGCCCAAGCAAAGGCCCCCAAAGCGGGGGACCTATGAGAAGCTGCTTGCAGCTGGTGGGAAGAGTGGCTAGGGGGAGGGGGACAAATGGGCTAGAGGAGAGCCTGCGCAGGCCTTTCATCCGCAGGACACTGGGAGAGCACACACCAGAGCTTGCTCTAGAGGAGTCAGAGGCAGCGCCCCAGCTCTGGAAGACCTGGCTCACCACTCTGGCACATCCTTCCACCTGTAACTGCTGTTTGGGGGAGGGTAAGGTTGCAGGATGAGCAGATCCTCAGAGACTTTCTCCCCTATAACCTCTGACACACCCACCCTAGAGCTGGCAGAGCCATGGTGACCCCTAACAGCAGATGACCTCATTGGTGGCCCAGAGGGGATGAAAGCTTCAGGGTAGTGTCCCAGAAACTGAGGAGCTTGTAGATCCCACCCCCAAGGCCCCCTATGACTAAAGGCACAGTCCCCCAACCCCTGCCCAGGGAGCTGCAGCCTGGAGCCCAGCCAAGCAAAGATTAGCTTTGGGGAGAAAAACAATTAGACTACAGGGGTGGCACTGTCTGTTTCTGAAGCTCCACAGCCCAGGCCACGGCTGGGTGCTGGCCTCAGTCCCGTGGGCCTCTGGAGCTGCCAGCAAGAAGTGAGACTTTGCAGATGTCTTTTCTCTCCCAGAGGCTGGGGGAAGGATGGGGCATCAGACCTCAGCGATACACCCTTTCCCATAGCTGGGGGCCTGTCCTTTCTCCCAGTGAATGTAACAGTGATTGCATCTCCAAGGCCAGAGAGCAAGCCGACCAGGCTTCGCTTTTCCAGCCTAAAATAACCACCCTCCTGATGTCAAAGATGACACATACTCTCAGCTAATGACCTCTGCCCCCACCTTAAAGAAACAGCCCTCCACTTCATCAGTCTTCAGGCTGATGACTGCCTTTCCCCGGGCACTCAGGGGCTCTAGCAGTGCCTTTGTTTTCCCATGACGCCTTTTCTGCTCACTTCCCCTCCTCTCCCTCTCATTTTGGTTTGCTGTCCTGTGTCTGATGGGCATAGTGGGCCTTCCCAGCCTCTTGGCCCACCCCACCCATGCATCTGTGGAAGCCAGTCTGGGGAGTATCTGATTCAATGCACAGAACTGTAGGGTTAGCATTCAGCTCTCAGCTTCCTGCTCAGTGTCTGCATAGAAAGATCTCTGGGTCTTAGAATGAGGTCCAGCCTCTGCACTGACTTTCAGAGCATCCAGGTAAGCTGGTGGATAATGCAAGCTTTTGGCTGGCAGGATCCCTGGGTGGTGATGGGGCATACTATACCCAAAAGCAACTTGGAGAATAAAAACAAATCACAAGCAACATTGCTGCAAGAGTGTGGCAGCTTGCCACCTAACCCTAGAGGGACACAGCAAGGCATCTAGCACCTGGAACCTCCTAGAATGGAGCAAAGGAGTGGCAGAGAGCTCCCAGCTCCACTCTACCCCCTAAAGGCTCCTGTACACACAAAGGTCCTACTAAAAATGGTGAAAGGCATTCGCATGTTGGTCCCTGTGGCGATTCAGGTTCTCCAGATAGCAGACACCAAGATGGAATTAGAAGTGTATGAGATGAACCGGGTACAGTAATCCCAGGAAGTAGGCTGAGACTGGAGAATCACAGGTTTGAGGCCAGCACACCAACGTGCAATTACTTAGCAAGACCCTATTTCAAAATAAAAGGGGCTGGAGCTACACCTCCAGCCCTGGGTTCAAACCCTAGTGCAACAACAACAAATCACTGTAAGACATGTCTTAGGGGAAGCACCTGTAAAGAATAAAAAGGAAGGAAACAGGAGTCAGGAATGCGGGAGCCTGGAGACCAGGATGCAGGTCTGACCCCAGTGGAAAGGGAAGGAAAGGGAAGAAAGGGAGGGAAGGAGACTCCGCCACAGTTTAGCCCTGAGGATAGAGAGCCTAGAAGGAAGTTGGGCAGGAGTCCCTGCCCCCCCCCAGTGTTCAGTCATTGTCATAGATGGGAGGTCTGGGCAGCACCCTCCCTTGGAGGTCATAGTCCTTTTAAGTGGAGGCAAAAGGGTATATTGGGGAGGGGCACTGGCTCTAATCCTGATCTTATGACCTCAGACAAGTTTTCTATGGTTTAGTTTCTTAGTGTGTGGGTGAAGAGCAGATACTTAACAACCAGGATTCTGATTGTTTTATAACAATAACAACCTTTGAGTTCCTCTAAGGTAGCTACCAAATCAGAACAGATGAGATATGAAGCTGGGAAAGGCCTGGAGTCCTTTACTATCTGGGGAACTGGACCACCAACACTGAACTACCCAGTCATTGATTTGATTATTGGACCAAGAGGTATTGGGCACCTCCTCTGTGCAGATGACTGCTCTGTACCCAAGAGAGGCCAAGGAAGATCCTGCTGCCCACTTCCTCACCCACCCACTCAAGCGTCTGCCTTCCCAAAGAGGGGGATAACATACAGATCAATCACACTCCATGCTGAGGTAAAGAGAAATGAGGAGGTTCAGGACAGAGGCTCCCCAAGAAAGGAGAGTATAATCCCAATGACTTCCATACCACCAACTCACAAATACGTGCCCTCAATGCGTATACACACACACACACACACACACACACACACACAATCGTTTTTGGCATCATTAATAATTTATCTTCATAGAAGCCTATACAGTTAACAAATATTAAAGCATTATCTCATTGCATTAATCACAACAACCACTTTGGGATAGCCTTGTTCTTAGTGATAATGAAGCTAGGCTCAGCGATTCAGACCTGCACAAGGTCAAATAGCCAGTAGGTGGTTTGTAACCTTGGGAGCTATTTAAAAATGCCCCCATCAGAAAAAAAAAAAATCTACTCAGAATGGCACCCACACTTTCAGAGGTTTCCAGTTCCCACTTCAAGTGCTTTCAGGCCTCCACTCCCACCCCTCCCTACTCAAGCCAGAGGTGGGAGGCCAGACTAGAATTTTAGCCTGGTGGGGCTGAGGTGGTCTGGACAGCCACAGTATGCAGTCCAGAGAGAAGCTGCTGAAATCCTACAGCAGGACTAAGAAATCTCCCAGACCAGGATGGGCACAGAAAGGGTTAAAGGGGGTAGGTTTTGTTTTTCACCTCTGAGGACTCAGTTATGGGTCATTAAGAGCACACAGGACCCAGTGAGCATTCCATTCCCGGGCCTGCCTCCAGCAGCACAGCTCTGCTTCCCCACCAGATAAGGCCAGTGCTGGAAGCCAACCCTACTGCCCAGAGAGGCAGATGGGAAACCGCCCCAGATAAGGCCGTAACCCGCGGGCCAGCCACACAGGGCCTTTCAGCTGCCACAAGCTCACCACCCAGACAGGCTGCATTTCTTGCCGACAGCGGAGGGGGAAGCTCTTCCGAGGAGTCCCGCAACACCTTGCTGTTCCAGGCAGCTCCAGAGGGAGAAACAGCTCCCCCGGGGTGCAGCATGGTGCGGAGCAAAAGTGGAGCTGCCGCCAGGTGATAGAAAGGCCTCCTGCTAGGCCCGCATATAGTGTACCACACCCCCCCCACGGTGGCCTCGGGCACCCCCACCTTCATACACCACCCAGGTGGTACCTGTGCCCGCGCAGGTGAGGAGAACGGCCTGTGGAAAACACCATTACTGATAAGTAACAGCTCCTTTCAGGTTTAATGACACGTTGCATCCATCCTAAAGCTCTCAAAAAAAAAAAAAAAAAAAAAAAGCAAGTCCTCTCGAGGGAACGGCGCCTCGCGCCTGTAAATAGGAACGACAGGCCGGGGCGCGCGCGGGGGAGGGCGCACGGCGCGGCGCGGGTGTGTAAATTAACTAGGGGCAGCAGAGTAAATACATTACACACGGTATTTATTATGCGTCCGGACCTCGGAGGGCTTCTCCGGCTCCCAGACGTGACAAATCTTGTCCCGAGCGCCGCGGGCCGCGCGGCCGAGACCGATGGCAAGGGGGCCGGGGGCTTCGCCGCCCGAGCCGGGAGCCCTTGGGCAACCTCCTTCCAGCGGCTGGAGGGGGAAGGGTTCGGGGAGACGTGGCCCTGGGCGCCGCTAAGCGAGGGGCCGGGCCGGGAGGGCGGTGGGGTGGGGACCGGCGGCGCGCCGGCCCCTTAACATTCCGCCAGCGCGCCCGCCATCGCCGCGTGCGCCCCCGCGCCCCGCTGTAATTACCCCGATTACCAAATGAATCTCGCGCTTTTGTGCTCGCCGGGCGGTGGGTGCGGGGAGGCAGTTCTAATAGTTGTCATTAGGGTCGGGGGAGGCGGGGCGCCGGGGGCTGGGGGTGGGGAGCGCGGGGGTGGGGAGGCCCGCCGTTCCCTGGCTCGCTCGCTAGCAGGCGGTCCCGGGCGGCGCGCAGGCCGCTGCTGGCTGCTGAGTAATGATTTTTTTTCTAATTGGAGGCGAACAGCGGCCCTAATGGATGGAGCCGCTCTCGGTGCGCTCGCTGCGCCCGCCCCTCGATCAATACGGCTTGCTAAGCCCGCCAGGCCGAGCTCCTAGGCCCTTTGTGGTCAGAGATGCTGCTGGGGGCCCAATCTCCCCCGCCTCCACCGCCGCGCCCCCCACGCTGCCTGAGCCCCGCCTGGGGAGACTCCCTTCCCGAACACCCCCTGCCCCTCCCTGGACATTCCATCCCCGCCCTCTTTCCAGGACCCCTGAGTCCACGCTTCTCTCCTGGGACACCATTCTGCCCCTCCCCAAACACTGCCCTGCGTCCCCCACCTTCCTGAACACTCCAGTCCCTCCGCTCTCCCTTCAGCCTGGTTCAGCGGCTTTTCAGCCAGGGAGGGTTAGCAGAGAAGTGTAAAGGGAGGATGGGCCCTGGACTGCCCTCTCACTCTCCCTCGGTGAACACGCTTCTCCCAAGTGTCCCAGACATGGAACAGAGCTGGGCACAAGCGGCCACTTCCGAGGGTTTGCGCCAACTGGTCCTGGAAGGGTTTGCTGAATCCGATCATATCCCCCACGTTCTTTCCTTCCTGGGCCCTCTTCAGCTCAGACCCACTCTAACTCGGACCCTTCAGCATTCTGGAGGAACAGAACCATAAGCACACACCCCAGGGGTTTGGCTGGATGGGTCAATGGGAGGTGAGGGCCTCAGAGGAGCCCCCCTCTTTTGCAGGCCCTGTCCCCTGCACAGCTGCTAACTAGCTGGTGACCTTGGTCAAGGTCTCAGAGCCTGGGCAATGGACTTTTTCTTTACACCCTACCGAAGTTTACCCAGCACCCACAAGCTGTATTAAAAGGAATGGCCAAACCTTCCCTCTCCTTGCAGTTTGCAGACATTTCCCCCTCCAACCTCCTGAGAAACTCCACGCTCCTGCAAGGCACAAGCTGCTCCACTTTCAAGCCTCTTTCCTTCATCTGCTCCCTCTGACTGTCATTCTTACATAGCATTTAGCAGCACCTGACATACTCAACACTTGCTTATTTGTTTATTGTCAGTCTTCTCCCACTAACACATAGTCTCCATGAGGACCGGGATTTTTACCCATCTTTCATCCCCAGCATCCAAAACAGAGCCTGGAACATAGTAGTTGCTCAATAAATGTTAGTTGTGTGAACAAATTGAAGGAATTTGAACTTGGTTCAACTTCCAGGAAGGTACTAGGGATTGAACCTAGGGGCATTCTACCTCTGAGCAACACCCCCAGCTCCTTTTATTTTTTGTTTTGAAACAGGGTCTCACTAGGTTGCTGAGAATCTTGCTACATTGCTGAAGCTGGTCTTAAACTTGCGTCAGCTTCTTCCCCTCCTCTCCTGGAAGAAAAGACCTGGGCTTCTCATCTCTTGGGCTCTGTAGTTCATTGTGTTGTACCCAAAATGACCACAGCAATATTTCTGGTTCTTCCAGAACCTTGCCACTACCCCACATCAAGAGGAGGGATGTGTTTCCACTCTGCTCAAACTCGGGTGGGCACAGCCAGGGTGATGCAGGGAGAGTAGAAAGCAGAAGACCAGCTCCAGGGAGCCACTGAGTGAGGGGGATAATGTAGCAGGGCTTGCAGGCAGTCACCCTGCAGTACTGGACACCATTGTATAAGAAGGGATCTCTACAAGGAGGGATAAGCTTATAAGGCACCATGGGAGCCATGGAGACCCATTACTCAGATCGCCCTGAGAGTTGGGGCTCTGCCTCTGCTTTCAGGCCAAGGTCCTGCACTTCCAGGGGCTGTGCACAGCGAGCTCTGGCTAACACGGGACTCTGCTCTGAGTGAGCTTTCTGCTAGAACTCCCATCTATCCATTGGTGGGGCTCTCCCTACCCACCCCTTCTTCCTTCCTTCCCCTCTTCTTTTGCAGTGCTCAGACCTGCATCTGGTCTGCAGGCCCTCCTGCCTCCTCTTGTTCCCTCCCCACTTTACCTTCCACCAGCTTTCCCCCCATAAACCTCTTGCCCCTTGAATTCCATCTTGGCCTTTGTTCTCTGGAGGACATAGGGTTCCCCTCAGTGAGCTCCATGTTAAGTGCTCCCAATCATTATGTCACTTGCCCTCCCAGTGTCTCAGGAGGAAGGCACCAGTATTATCTTCACTTGCAGATGAGGACAGGGGCTCAGAGAGAACAAATAACTTGCAAGAGTTTGCGCAGCTAGGGCTTGATGGAATCCAAAATTAGGCCTGGCCCTGTCTGGCTCTTAAACTCAGGCTCTCAATGGTGACTCGTTAGGGGCTGATGGTAGTAACAGTATCCTGGAGACAGTGGTCAAGCAGATGAGGGGAACTGGACCAGGCAGTCTCCAGGCCTTACTTATTCCGTCTCTGTAGCTTTGGGAAATACACATGCGCGCTCGCGCGCGGGCACACACACACACACACACACACACACACACACACACTCACACTCACGCTCTCACCTGCCTGCCACACTGAGGTCAAGCAAGCAGTACATTAGTAGTAAAGAGATTACAATTCCAGTTGGAAGGTTTTGGTCATTGGCTGAGTGACCTTAAGCAAATAACTAGGATGCTCCGAGAACCCTAGTTTCCACAGCAACTGTGCCACTCTGATTCCTTTGATGGTCTGGTGCTGCTGATGTTTGATGGCCCTGTCTACTACTGCCTAACTTCCTATCCAAGGAAAGCCTATTCCAGATGCCAAGGAACAAGCTAGGTCTTGTCCTCTGGCAGTCAAGGTGACCCGTGCTCTCAGTTCAAGAGGCTAAAAGATGATGTCTGCAGCCAGGGGGTTAGAATACCTGACAAGAGTTTCGATGAACACCCCCACCCTCCACCCCCACCAGACGCTTTTGGAGAAGGCCGGCTGGGCTGGGGCAGGAGGGAGCCTACCTGAGGCCCACTAGAGCCCTGCAAGTGTTCACGACAAAGACATCCTGGCACCTTGGGGAGAGGGCATGTTATTGGTGGTGCCCCTATCAGCTGCCTGCTGTGGGATCTACCTAGTGATTTGCTGATAAATGTGTAACAACTAGTTGTCTGGGGCGGGGGGGGGATCCTAATTTCTAACATTTGCCTGTTTCCATATAGCAAATCCTCCTACGGTAGTCAATTCCAGGTTACTGACTTGTGGTCACTGAACACAGAGGTGGGAAGAGATGTGCACAGCTGACTGGGCTCTTGAGAGCTGGAGTCGGCTGCAACACACCACTCCCTGGGTCTGGCCCCAAGGCTGAATGAGGACCTGCCCCATGAGTGACTGGAGACCATTCATAGAGCACAGAGGACCAGGCCAGGGAGCAGAGGGATCAAAAGGAAGGGGCAGGATTTAAGGGCTTCCACTGGCTGGGTTGACAGCCTGGGAGGGTCATGTCACAATGAATGCCAGATCACAGCCCAGGGTGTCGCTGCACCGGCTGGCCCAGCATCTGCTCTTGTGTTTGCTCTGTCTTTCTGATGACACTCTAGAACTCGGGCCTTACACCCAGCAGATGCTCGACACATTTCATCTAGAAGCATGTGCACGCTTAGATCCCAGCCTTTCTCCCTGAGACAATAGGGACGGCTCCCGCCCAGGGAGACTGGTGATAAAGACTTGGTTGCCTTGGGCTTGGAGGAGAGAGGAGACACTGCAGGGTCAAACTAGGATGCATAAAGATGCCTGGAAAACAGAAGACACCTATTAAACTGAGATGAGAGGTTCAGGAGCCCAAGGTGGCAATAGGGGCCCCTGCTCCTCACAGTCCCTGGAAGGTAAAAGCCATTCCCGGCTGCCTATCCTCAGACCAACTTCCCCATTCTCACCTCTCCCTGCTTCTGCACGACTGATCAACAAGCCTTTTTCTTTCTTCTTCTTCTTTTTTTTTTCTTTTCTTTTGTACAGAAAGGGAGGGCAAGTTCTGCTCAGACCTGCTACTCTCCAGGAATTGCTGAAAATTAGACTGAACGTCGCCAGGAGCGAGGCTGAGGTGGGGCTGGCTCCCAAAGCCGTGTCCGGGCACCTCCAGTAACCACCTCAGTGGCCTTTCTTCATGCCCACAGCTCATTAGGGGTTCTGGGGCCAGGCCAAGAAATTGCCAAGGACAAGACAGGCGGCGCCTGCCTGGAAACTCGGCAGAGCCGGCTCCTTGGAGGCCCTTCCTATCCTGCAAGCGAGCGAGGGGTGAGTTGCGCTGAGCTAGAGCCGCGCCTGACAAGTGACACTTTGACGAGAGACGCGATGACGAGTCCCTGGGGAGGCTGTGGAGTCTGGTTCCTGCAGACAGTGTCTCCCCTGAGGCAGTCTCCGTGCTTGAGTGCTGAGGGAGAGGGAGAGGGAGAGGGAGAGGGAGAGGGAGGGAGGGAGGGAGGGAGAGAGAGAGAGAGAGAGAGAGAGAGAGAGAGAGAGAGAGAGAGAGAACACACATCTTGCTTCTCTATGGAAGATTCTTCAAGCTCCGCAGCAAGCTTGACAGAGGATACCGAACACCTGTGGGGCCCACGAACATCAAGAAGAGGCATGACAAGCCAGCCGCTGGTTACTAAATTCAAGAGGTCCTTCGTGAGAGCCAGACACAGTGGCACACACCTGTAATCCCAGTACTTGAGAGGCTGAGACAGGAGAATCACAGGTTCCAGGCCAGCCTGGGCAACCTTGTAAGACCCTATCTTAAAAATAAAATGAAAAAGGGGCTGAGGATGTAGCTCAGAGGGAGAGTGGTCCTGGATTCAATACCCAATACTCAAAAAAAAAAAAAAAAAAAAAAGGAGTCCTCATGGGGTTGCCTTGGGCTTATCTCTTGTTCCAAGCCCAGCCCCTTGGAGCTGCAGAGCTGTTCCCAGTATAGTGAAGAAGGGAAGAATGGTCTCCAGGTATATGAATTGCCTGAGTCAGTCCAAACCCGTGCATCATGCCTGGACCATCATCTCTGTGCTAGGCACTGGTCCATGCAGAAATAAATAAAGCATACTTACAATCTAAGCACTACAGAATATGGTAAGGGTCATATGTTCCAAAGAGGCCAAAGTCACATGGAAAGCTCTCTGAAAGTGGTGGTGTGGATGTGAGATATGCCCACAAAAGCCCACAGAGTCAGAATAGGAAGGAGACATGCTTCTGTCTTCCAACCGTGGCTTGTGGTTGTGAGTCAAGAGTTTCCTTCAGAGGAAGTGGATGGAATGAATGTGGAAGGAAACAAGGAATCAAAGAAGCAGGGAGGTACTGTGTGTCAGCTGCATGGCCCACTAGGCCCTCTTCCAGAAACCAACAAGCAGCCTCCATCTTTTCCTTTACACCTCAAGATGATTGCACCAAGGTCACATGTGGTCCCCTTCTTAGATGGCTCTGAATGTCCCAGAGTTCCCACCTATACTTAGCCAAAATGGTACTGGCCTCTCGCCTTTCTCCCTGAGACTATAAGGATGAGACTCTTTCCTCTCCCAACCAATGGCCCCTCACATATTTCAGTGCTGAGAACCAAACCCAAAATGCAATAACTTCGAACAGCGATTGCTTTTTTCTCACAATGCCATGGGTTGGCTTGGCTCAGTGGCTTGGCTCTTCTGTCCCACCAGCAGCTAGAGCTCATGTCACTGCAGTCAGCTGGAAGTTTCACTGGGCCGGGGCCATCCCAGATGGCCTCAGGTCTTTGGCAGCTGGTGCTAGCTACTGACTGTGACTCCGTGGTTCTCATCCATTCAGCCCCTCTTTCTCCAGTAGGACAGCGCAGGCTTCCTACCTGGCAGTTCTACTCAAAAGAGCAAAAGTATAGTAGGCTGGAGGGATAGCTCAGTGGCCAGTGCTTGCCTAGCATGCATGAGGGCCTAAGTTCAATAGAGAGAGAGAGAGAGAGAGAGAGAGAGAGAGAGAGAGAGAGAACACAAAAGCCTCCTAAGACCTAGACTCAGAAATCAAATCACATGGCAGTGTTTTCACTGTATCCTGTTGATCAAGCCAAGTCACAAGGCCAGCCTGGACTCAAAAGGAGGGGAACTAGACTTTTGCTGCTTTTTCTATTCTCTTCCTTTCTTCCTCCGTGTGTGTGTGTGTGTGTGTGTGTGTGTGTGTGTGTGTCCAGGGATTGAGCCCAGGGTCATTCTATATCCAAGCTGCACCCTCAGCCCTATTTTATTTTTTATTTTGAAACAGGATCTCACTAAGTTGCCTGAGGCTGGCCTCAAACCTGCCATCCTCCAGTCTCAGTCTCCCAAGTACTGGGATGACAGGCACACAACACCATGCCTGGCTCAGAACCAAGTATTCTTTAAAAACCCTAAAGATTCTCCTTGTCCCAGATGGCCACCTGGAGCAAGTGCTGCTGGTTAGGGAACTCATAGTCCTTAGTTGGCAATTAATCACTCGGAGCTCTGTGATATCCCTCACATTGTCCCATGTGTTATTTAACTCCTGTCTTGCTTAGGCTGCCAGAAGCTGGGTAGAGCCTTGAAGACAGACCATAGACTGGCTCACACTACTTTCTTCCTGGTGAAAGTCCCCTCTCAATCACTCAATCAATCAATCAATCAATCCCTCTCTGTCTTATAACTTTAAATTTTTTTTCTGTATTTTCAAATTTTTTTCTACAGTAAGCATATTATACTTTCAAAACAAGAAAAATGTTATAAGCAAACTAATAGAGATCCCTGACAAAGATGATCATTTTGGTATTATTTGTATTAACTAAAACTTGAGAACAGCGTCACTGTCTAGCAACAAGTATATTGCTAATTAAATTGTAAAGAATCCATAGAGTAAAAAATTCTGAAGCCACTTATAGAATGAGACTCTATAAGAGTCTTTAATGATATAGAAAAATGCTCATGGCAGAAGAGTATGGGAGAAAACAAGCCAAATTCAAAAATTCTAAGGAGTTTTTTGTTTTTGTTTTTGTTTTGTGTGTGTGGTACTGGGGATTGAACTCAGGGGCATTCTACCTTTGAGCTATACCCCCAGCCCTATTTTTTATTCTTTATTTTGAAACAGGGTCTCACTAAGTTGCGGAGTGCCTCACTAGGTAGCTGAGGCTGGCCTCGAACCCGGATCCTCCGGTCTCAGCCTCCCAAATGCTGGGATTACAATCGTGGTAAGGAGTTTTATCTAAATGGTATTCTATGGAAATACAATAAGAGCTAGTGTTTATCAAGCACTTACTATGTGCCAGCACTTACAGGAATCATTTCATTCAGTTCTTATACTATCCTCACAAGGCAAATGTCATTCATATCCCCATTTTACAGATAAGAAATCTGAGGCACAGAGAGGTTGTAGAATTTGTCTAAAATAACACATCTAGGAGCTGGGAATGTAGCTCAGTGTTTGCCTAGTATGTGCTAGACCCTATGTTCAATTAATCCCCAGCACTGGAAAAAAAAATAAAATAAAATGACATACCTAATATTACAGGGCACAAATTTGAACCCAGAGAACCAGATCCTGCCCTGTCCTCTTAACTGCTATGCTATGTACACTTTTATTACAGACTAGAAGAGATGTGTCAAAATGTTAACAGCAGTGATCTCTAGCAAGGGATTATAGGCAGTTTCCATTGTCTTCCTTACACTTTTCTGTCTGGTCCAAAGTTTGAACAATAGGGCATGATTTACTTTGATCACTAGGAACAAATAATAACTATTTTACAATAAGTATAAAAACAAATGGGGTCCTTGACCAGCAAAACTTCATCCGCTAGACTTAAGGTTTGAAGCCTTTGCTCCTCAGACTGGCCTTGTCCCAGCTCCCCCCAGATCCCTCTTGGTCATCCTCCTTAAAAAGCAGGGGGGAACGAGCTGGGCATGGTGGTGCACGCTTGTAATCCCAGCATTTGGGAGGCTGAGACCAGAGGATCCAGGTTGGAGGCCAGCCTCAGCTACCTAGTGAGGAACTCCGCAACTTAGTGAGACTCGGTTTCAAAATAAAGAATAAAAAATAGGGCTGGGGGTATAGCTCGGAGGTAGAATGCTCCTGAGTTCAATCCCCAGTACCGCAAAAAAAAAAAAAAAAAAAAAAAAAAAAAAAAAAAAAAGCAGGGGGGAACGTCCTTCCTTGCTTGCTGGTTCCTGGCAGCTCCTCATCAGTATTTGACCAGACCTCAAAGGTCCCAGATAACTGCTGAGAGGCAGCCGCTTCCCCCACACAGAGCCACCCTCCCTCCCTTACCCCTGACCACGCACAGACCAGGTTTCACCGCCCCAGCATCTGGCATACACGTGTGTCTTATCCCCAACGAAATCATCCGCTGCTCTCAGCACAAACAGTGACTTACACACATCCTGCCGGCAGCCACGTCACCCGCAGCGCCCAACATCTTGACACAGATACCAGCATCTAAAAACACATCTACCCATTGGCTGCCCAGCACACAGAAGCCCAGAAAGAGTGAGCACAGCTAGTTCTGCAACCACCAGGCATGCGAGACTCAAGCCAGACGAGACGCCCTACCTGGGCAGGAGGAATGAGGGAAGACAGTGCGGTTCATCCTCGAACCACCAGACTAGTCACTTCCAGGCTGTTGAAAAAGAAGCAAAGAGGAGCACCAGAAAATTCTGTCCCAGCAAAGAACCTAGAAGCAAGGTCCTTTCCTTACTCACAGCAAGGAGGTCAACCTTAGAATGGGTGACATTCTAAGGCCCAATGGGATTCACTTTGTCCCTGTGAATGTCTGGACCTATCAGTCAGTCAACAAACATTTGCTGAGCTCAAGGCAGTAAGTTACAAGGTACCTGGATTAGAAGAGGGGTTCATGGGGACTGGGGAGGGATAGTGGGCCCTTCATCTTCGCCCACTCACCCCACCATCACATGCACATGCATGTACCCGAGTATGTGTGCATGCATGCACACACACACACACACACACACACACACACACACACATTGTAGAATTTAAGGACTTAGGAGATTGGTTCTTATGGATTTAATGTGTTTTGGGGGGAGTGTTTTCTTTTGTTGTTGTTTTTGCCACACTGGGGATGGAACTCAGGACCTCATGCATGCTAGGCAAGAGCCCTACCACTGAGCTATGCCCCCAGCTCTATTATGTCTTAATATGGTTTGCAGGATATTGGACAAAAGAGTATGTGGGTCATGCTTCTCCAATTCCTCCCCTCTCCAAATTATTTACCCAGTGCACACTCGTGCTAAAAATGGAAAATAGTGTAAAAAAAATAAAAAATGAAAAAAAAGAATTATTCACCCACACTCCTTGACCTGTGACCTTGCAGTTCCTCTCACTAGAAGTGGAGTACCTTGCCCCACCCCTTGACCTTGGGCCTGAACCTGCCACTTGCTTTAGCCAATGAGGTGCCGGCAAATGGGTCACAGCCGAGCTCTGCACTGTGCTAGTGAGATCAGGCTAGCCCTGGTGCTTCTGCAAGGCCTCGTGAGAAGAACAGGCCCGGCTTGCCAGCAGTTGCAAGGAGCCAGCCCAGACTTTTCCCCCGCCCTCTCCTCCCCTGGCTCCCTGGCGCCTGTGTGGAAGGCACCAGGCTAAGCACCCTAACATCTACCATCTCACCCAATCTGTTCAACAGCTCTATAAGGTCCACTCCATGTGGCCAGGGTCACAGAGCCAGCGAATACCAAGTGAGGATATGAACTCAGCAATCTGGTTCCAAAACCTTCAAGATGAGCCTTTTGGTGAACTGTTTCTTTCGCTCTCTCCTGACTCCCTGAGAACCTCACTAATGAGCAAGGTCTGGACTCCAGGACAAGGAGAATAGTCCTCATTTGTGGCAACCTGATAACTCTGTCTCATCTCAACCTCGGCTGGCCAACACTCTAGAACATTCCTGCCCACTGCCACCACCACCACTACCCTCACCTGCCTCAGAAGCCACTATGAAATCCCCAGAGAGGTACCAGGGATCAATCTCCTGATCTGTCACCATGTTCTCTCATGCTAGAATTTGAAACTTAAGGCAAAGAATAAGATGAAAATTTTCCCAGTCTCCCACCAAGACCATGTGTCCCTCTATTCCAGCAGGCAATGATCTGTCAGCTGTAAACCTCTAGGTCCATGACAGGAGTCTCAGAACAGAGGGCCCACAGCCCAAGAACTGCAAGCACAGTACCCCAAGTTTAAATTAGGAGAGGTCCTTCCCCAATCTATTGCCCCTGACACGTCCCTAACAGCTTTCTGACACATGTGGTTCGTGTAGGTATGTACACAGATATCGTGTTAATTTAGGACTTAAGGTCTTAAAGGACAGGGTAAGGGAGTTATTAGTACTATTACTGTCATAAAGGAAGATTTTGTGCATGTGTGTAGTGTTGGGGTGGAACCCAGGGCCTTGCACATGCTAAGCACATGCTCTACCACTGAGGCACACCCCCAGATTTAATGTATTTTTATTTACAATATTTTTATACTGGGGATTGAACCCAGAGGCATTCAACCTCCTAGCTACACCCCTACCCCTTTTTTTATTTTTTATTTTGAAACAGGGTCTTGCTACGATGCTAGTGGTCTCACTTAAGTTGCTAAGGCTAGACTTGAACCTGCAATCCTCCTCTCAATTTCCCAAGTACTGGGATTACAGACATGCACCACCATGCCTGGCTTGATTTACAGTATTTTCAATTTATGATGGATTTATCGAAAGGCAGCCCCATTATAAATCAAGGAGTATCTGTACTTTTAAAAAAAAAGGTTAAAATGGTGATGTTTATGTTATGGTTTTGTTTTTTGTTTTTTGTTTTTGCGGTACTGGAAATTGAACCTAGGAGCATTCTACCTCCAAGCTACACCCCCAGTCCTATTTTTTATTCTTTATTTTGAAACAAGATCTCACTAAGTTGTGGAGTGCCTCACTAAGTGACCACGAACCCAGATCCCCCAGTCTCAGCCTCCCAAGTACTGGGATTACAAACATGTGTCACCACACCTGGCCTTGTTATGTATATTTTATCATAATCATTTTTAAAGACTCAGTGACTTAAAACAGTGATCATTTATCAGCCCATGATTTTGTGGGTCTGCAATTCGGGCTGATCTGGATTGGGCAGTTCTGGGGACTCACCTGGACTCACTCATGTGACTGTGGTCAGCTGGCAGGTCGCCTGGGGACTGATTGGTCTAGGATGGCCTCACACATGTCTGGAGGTTGGTGCTGAGTGGCAGCTGGGTGGCAGCAGTGACTGGGCCACATACCTCCACCTGCCTCAACCAGGCACATTTACTAGTTGGCAGTTGTAAGGGTTCCAAGAACCGCATATGCCATGGTTTGAGTGTGTCCCCCAAAAGTTCATGTGTTGGAAACAATCTCCAAAGTCATGTGCTGATGGTATTTAGAGGTGGGGCCTTTAGGAGGTAATTAGGATTAGATGAGGTCATGAGAGTGACGCCCCCATGATGGCGCTTGTGGCTTGATTTATTTTTTTAATTTGTTTTTATTAATTGGTGCATTGTAATCATACATCTTTGTTAGGTACAAGCTGATAAAGGCATATATGCACACATTTCTCATTTAACCCCTTCCCCAATTCCCACCCCACTACCTCGCCCTCCCTCCTTCTCAAGTTCAGTTTAGTGATTGACCTTGATATATTTGTGAAGGTATATTGTGTGCATTAGGGTATCCCCCCCACCCCCCGTCCATCACTATCAGTTAAGTCAACTTCTTTGCTTATCTAGGGTTTCTCCTTTTTCATCTGGAGTCCTTCTTATGCCCCATCTTCTCCCTAGCATCCGCATATTAGAGAGAACATATGCTTTTTAACTCTTTGTGACTGACTTATCTCACTTAACATAATGTTTTCCAGTTGCATCCATTTCCCTGCAAATAACATGATTTTGTTATTCTTTATGGCTGAGTAAAATTCCATTGTGTACATATCCCATAGTTTTGTAATCCATTCATCTGTTGATGGACATCTTGGCTGTTTCCATAATTGGGCAATTGTGAATTGTGCAGCTATAAACATAGATACACATGAGTCGGTCTGATAGTTTGGTTTACATTCTATTTGGTAGATACCCAGAAGTGGCATTACTGGATCATATTGTAGGTTCATTCCTATTTGTCTTAGGATCCTCCATACTGTTTTCCAAAGTGGTTGCACTAATCTGCAATCCCACCAACAATGTATTAGGGTTCCCACTTCTTCACACTCTCTCCAGTATTTATTGTTGTTCGTGTTTTGGATGATTGCCATTCTGATTGGGGTTAGGTGAAATCTCAAAGCAGTTTTGATTTGCATTTCTCTGATTGCTAATGATATTGAACATTTCCTCATACATTTATTGGCCATTTGTATTTCTTCTTTTGTGAAGTGTCTATTTAGATCCTTTGCCCATTTTTGACTGGGTTATTTGTTTTCTTAGCTGTGAATTTCTTGAGCTGGCTCTCTGTTGAGGTTCTGGATAGTTTCCTTTGCTGCACAGAAGCTCTTCAGTTTAATGAAATCCCATGTATTGATCTTCCTTTGAGTTGCTTGTGCTTCAGAGGTCTTGTTGAGAAAGTTTTTACCTGTGCCTATGTGTTGAAGTGTTGACCCTATGCCCTCTTCAAGTAGCTGCAAGGTCTCTGGCCTGACTTTCAGGTCTTTGATCCACCTTGAGTTGACTCTTCTGCAGGGTGAGAAAGGGGTTTATTTTCATTTTCCTGCATATGGTTAACCAGTTTTGCCAACACCATTTGTTAAAGAGGCTATCTTTTTTCCAGTGTATGTTTTTGGCTCCTTTGTCAAAAATCAATTGACTGTAAGTACATGGGTCTGTTTCTCAATCTTCTATTCTGCTCCATTGGTCCATGTGTCTGTTTTTGTGCCAACACCATGCTGTTTTTATTACTGTGGCTTTGTAGTAGAGTTTGAAGTCAGGTATTGTGATACCTCCTGCATGGTTCTTGTTGCTAAGAACTACTTTGGCTATCCTGGGCTTTTTGTTGTTCCAAATGAATTTAAGGACTGATTTTTCTATGTCTGTGAGGAGTGACCTTGGTAATTTCATGGGTATTGCATTGAATCTGTA
>PVLC010007269.1:19198-64385 GCA_004027655.1 Graphiurus murinus | reverse complement strand
GGGCATTCTACCTCCGAGCTATACCCCCAGCCCTATTTTTTATTCTTTATTTTGAAACCGAGTCTCACTAAGTTGCAGAGTGCCTCACTAGGTAGCTGAGGCTGGCCGCGAACCCGGATCCTCCGGTCTCAGCCTCCCGAATGCTGGGATTACAAGCGTGCGCCACCACGCCCGGCTCTCTGCACCATTTTTAAGTGTGCAGTTCCGGCAGTATTAAGTGCATTCACTAAGTTGTGCAGATGTCACCGCCACCTGCCTCTACAGCGCTTTCTCTTTCCACAGTGAAAATCCGTCCCTACCAAACAATAACCCACCACCCTTCCTACCCCAGCCCCTGGAAACCACCACTGTACTTTCCGCCCCTATGAATCTGACCATTCATGGGGGACCTCATGCCAGAGGAGTCAGACAGTATTTGTCTTTCGAGTCTACCTTATTTCACCTAGAGGAAGTTCTTAATGCTCATCCGTGTTGTAGCATGTGTTGGATTTCCTTCCTTTTTTAGGGCTGAATATTATCCCACTGTGTGTAGAGACCACGTATGCTTACCTGTTCATCCTCTGGACATTCGGTGCTCACCTCTTAGCCCTTGTGGGTGATGCTGTTATGAACATGAGTATGCAGATATCTGTTCAAGGTCCTGCTTTTGGTGTTTTTTGGTGTATAACCATACATGGAATTACTGGGTCATATGGTAATTCTATGTTCAATCTTTTTTTTTTTTGCGGTACTAGGAATTGAACCCAGGGGCATTCTACCTCTGAGCTGCACCCCCAGCCCTATTTTTATTCTTTACATTGAAACTGGGTCTCACTAAGTTGCGGAGGGCCTCACTAAGTATCTGAGGCTGGCGGCGAACCTGTGATCTTCCTGTCTCAGCCTCCCAAGTCCTGGAATTCCAACTATGAGCCACCACGCCTGGCTTTGTTTAATCTTTTTTTGAAGGACTGCCATATAGTTTTCCGCAGCAGATACGCCATGTTACATGCCCACCAGCCGGGCATGAGGTTCCACTTTCATGTCAACATTTGCTCCTGCCTTTCTCTTTTGTTTTTTACTTTTGCCTTTTTTTCCCCTCCTCCCTTCTTTCTTCCTTCCTTTGTCCCTCTTCCCTCCCTTCTGCCATCCGAATGGGCGTGAGGTGCTGTTAGCTTGAAGAGTTACGTGCCCAGCAGACCAGGGGACAGCATTTTATGTGGGTGGCGCCCAGCTCAGAACCTGCCGGTTATTCTTTCTAAATGAAGAGCTGAGGTGATCTAGCATGCTCCGAGGTTCTAACTCCTGAAACTGGAGTTTTCCCCAGTGCGTCTGTGCCCATGTCCCGTCGGATGTCACCCTTACCGTGGAGAAAGTGTCAGACGTCATTCTGTTCCACAGAGGAGGACGTTAAGGGGCCAGGGAGTGAATCAAGGCGGGTAGACACCGCCCTGCGTTCCTACGCTGGCCGACGATGAGAGAAGTGGGGATTTGTGCAGAGTGGGGCTGGAGTGGGAAGACTCTAGGGTAATCTGCTCTGCCAACTTGTCCTGCATGGTCAGATTTTCATATATGAAGTGTGCTGTATACATAGATACATGCATGTATATGTATATATGTATATATATAATAACTATGTATGTATATGTATATATGTATATATTATATGAATATAGTAATAACTGCATATGCAGTAATATATATCACATATAAATACATATATTTGTATATGTATATATAATTGCATATGCAGTAATATATAATATCACTTAATTATAAATATATTTATATATTTGTATATGTACATGTATATATATAATAACTGCATATGCAATAATATATCACTTACATATAAATATATTTATTTATTTAAACAGAGAACCCTTTCCTGTATGGTCGAGTGGCTCAAGAAGTACATTTTTGAGCCCAGTGATAGGTGACAGGTTTCTGTGGCAGCTGTGTGGAGAGCTGGGTCCTGGCTGGGTCGAAGGCATTGCCACTTCCCTTCTAGGGCTTTCTGACAGCCTGTCCCAGGGGTCCCGAGTCCAGGAGAGACCAGGCTCTGCCGTCGGCCCTGGGGACAGGCTGTGGTTGCCGCCTCTCTGTGCCTCTCCCTGTTGGTGGGGAGAGGAAAGCGGTCTCCTGCCTCTGCAGCCCCCATAAATGTGGCTCTTTTCCATTTTTATTTTTGGGACTAAGGATTGAACCCAGGGGAGTTTTACCTCTGAGCTACACCCCCCAGCCCTATTTTATTTTATTTTTATTTTTATTTTGAAACAGGGTCTCGATAAGTTGCCGAGGGACTTGCTAAGTTGCTGAGGCTGGCCTCAAACTTGCGATCCTGCTGTCTCAGTCCCCCGAGTACTGGGATTACAAATGTATGCCATCGCACCCAGACATTTTTTACATTTTCATCGTGATATTTCTTTCTACTTTTAAAATTAAGCAGCAGGAAGCAAAACCATTGTTCCTGCAGTTGGTTGGAGGGCACGGGGTGGCCCTGTGCTCTGAGGCTTTCTTCTGTCTAGGGGGCTGGGGAGGTGGTATCTCCCTGTGACTCCCTCCCACGGTGACCCTTGCCCATGACCCTTCCTCTTTTGACCTCAGACCAGACTTATTTAGGGCCTCAGAGTGGGGCCGAGGGAGGTTTTTTCTGAATCTCAGGGGATCTGTGGTCATTGGCAAAACAGCCAGGCAATTCAGGTATTTGGGGTTTTCATTAAACTTTGAAGTGGAAAGCAGGGATGTGGTTAACCGCATTGCTGAGGTGGTTGTGTCCTTCCACGCTGTTAGGGTCCTGTGCTATTCGTTTTTTCTGAGGATGGCTTTCCTGGTCCCTTTCAGTGACCTCTATTATTCTGTCCCTTCCCTGTCCCCACAATGGAGCTGGGACCCTGCTCATCCCCCCTTTTTTAAGACCTTTCCCTTGGCCCCTGTCACCTTGGGCATCTGTCTGTAAGACAGCAACCTGGGAGAGATGCCCCCATGGCTGCATTCATGGTTCACCAGCCCAGCGGGCCACCTGATGATGTCACCTGTTCCCAAATCACTACCCATCCACCCCAGTTCCTTCCCTGCACAAAGGACCAACAAATATATTTCTCTGGCCAGCACCGGCTGCCTACCAGCCAGGGTTCCAGCAGGAAGGAGAGAGCCCAGCTCTGGTCAGGCTCAGAGAAGGTGTTTCCAGGGTTCCCAGTCCTCAACTTGGGGTGTCCTCAGTCACCTCGGGTATCCGAGGCATAGAGGCATTAAGAACTATCCTTAAGATGCAGCCATGGTTCAAAAGCGGGTCCTAGGACTGCGTAGACGTCTCTAGGCTCAGTTTTTCAACCATGACTGGAGGTGGTGTCTGATTAGGTCCCAGAGAAACCACCTCAAACCGGCTTAGACAATGGAGTGTTTTGGTTGTTCATATAGCTGAGACGTCTAGAGGTTGTACTTTTGGGGGACGGTGACCTGTGGGTCTATCTTTCTCTGCTTCTTTTCCTCCTTCCCTCCGCTGCACACAGCTTTCTTCTTAGATTTACTTGCTTAGAGGACAGTAGTGTTTGCAGGCCCCCCGCCTCTGGGATTCTTTGTATTAGCTTCCCTGAGAGCTGGCCCACATCTGTGGCCAGGAGATGGGGCATGTTGATTGGCTCTCAGGCTTGACACCTGCATCTGTGGGTGGAGGCAGTGTCCCTTCCCAAAGCCATCAGGATTCTGAAGATGGGAGGAAGGCCCTTGGGAGGCGAAATCGATGCAGCCAGGTACCATCAAATGTTTCCCACAATGAATTGGACTGCGGGATAACGCAGCAGAACATATATGCTTCAGGGCGGGGGGAGGGCAGGGAACTAGTTGGGCTTACCTTTGTGTACCTGATAACCTAGTAGAGTGCCTAGGGCATGTTAATGCTCAGTCAAAGCTGACAGATACATGCACCTCAGCAACTCCTTCCTCCTCTGACTCTGAACTTGTGAGTCTGTCCTTGGACCCCCTGCCTCTGTGGTACTAGGGATTGAACTAAGGGGCATTCTCTCTCTGAGCCCCCAGACCTTTTATTTATTTATTTATTTTTAAATTTTGAAACAGGGTCTTGCTAAGTTGTGGAGGCTGGTCTCAGAACTGGTGATCCTCCTGTCTCAATCTCCCAAGTACCGGGATGACTGACAGGTGTGTGCCATCATACCTGGGCACGCACCTGTGCACACCTGGTCACACACCTTTGCATGGAGACCTCAACTTGCTCTGTCAGAGAGCTGGCACTCTGGCTCTGGGCTCGCTTAGCCCTGCCTGGCAGCCAAGTGCCCGTGACGGGGTGATTTTTCCCTTGCACAACAGGATTGTCACTGGGATAGCATCTTGACACTTGGAAATGACACCTCTTACCTGAGATTTCTTCAAAGAAAGGAAAACACGTTCCCTAATTGAGCGCCTGTGGACTCATGGGATTGCCCCCTGCCTACCTTGGGGAGGCAGATTTCTTTCCTTTCCTGGTAGGAAAATCTGGATGACTGGAACTGAGGGCAGTGCATTGGGGCTGACTTCCCACTGGGCTCCTGTGTTTGCAGCGGGGACGTGGGGGAGATTGAACACCAGAGCTAGTTTAGGAGCAGCTGCCCAGGTGGCTCTGTTGGTGCCCACACTTTCCTGCGCCCGCTGGGAAGGAGATCTTCTGGGTGCTCCCTGTGAGGGAGATGGCTTTGATCTCTGCACTGCTGAATTAGAACCCGATATTGCTTGCTTTGTCTCCGTGCTACCCAGCCCAGCTCTGTTTGCAGAGCAGTGACTCATGTTCACAAGTGTGTGTGTACTCCTCAAGGAAGCCAAGCTGCCTGGGCAGGTGCTACCAGCTGTCCTCCTTTGTCATTGTCAGGGTAAAAAAACAAATCTCATTGTCATTGCGATAGATTATTTCTAAGTTTCAGTAAAAATCACCTGCGTTGGGTGTACAGTGGGAGAAGAAACGATTGTCCTGTGTTAAAGGAGTGTGTGTACCAGGAGGGCTGCCAGCTGCTGGTCTTGGTGCTGCTGTATTTACCAGATGAGGAAGTTGAGGCTCCTAGCATTTATGTTACTGCTCCAGTCCCCCTGCTGATCTGCTTCCAAGCTGCATCTGTCTGGCTCTGGCTGCAAGCTCGGATTGCCGTTTTCTTTGGAAAGTGCTGAACGTCATTAAAGTGGATTTCATTGTGTTTCTGTAGCTATGATGTGACCTTTGCCTCCTTCTCCTGGTGGTAACCAATCAGAAGCTTTTAAAGTTATTCCTCTCCCCTCACCTCCCCATAGAGGTGAGGCCTGCCTCCTTTTAGGAGTGCAACTGGAAAGAGATGTCCTTCTTCCCTGCAAATGAGACCGTATAGTCAGTGGTAAAGTCATCAACACCGAAATGAACTGTGAGTTTCACTTACTAGAGTCTCCTCCACGAGAATCTCTCATTAATGGCTTCCCAGGTTCAAGAACTTCCCCCTAGTTCTACCTGAGGATGTGAAGTCTGCTTGGGAGCACTATCAGTAATTGCATGTAAGCCGAGTGTGGTGGCGCATGCTTGTAATCCCAGCATTCGGGAGGCTGAGACCGGAGGATGTCAGGTTTGCAGCCAGCCTCAGCTACTTAGCGAGGCCCTGGACAAGTTAGGGAGACCCTGTTTCAAAATAAAGAATAAAAAGTAATTGCATATAGCTTGTCAACTGGCAGGGGTCAGAGTCAGGATCCAGGTATAGATGCAAGTCTGTCTGTCTTTACAACCAGCCCAATACTATCCAGATTCTGTTTGCTCCAGTGCTGCACATGCCCAGAACACACTTGCGCATCATCAGTTACTCCAGTGAAGTCCCATGAAGCCTGCAGAAGCCAGGGCTCACTTAGTTGAATTCCTATCCCATTGCACACCTCCTGCAACTTTTGGCCTTTGGAGTGATGATGATTCTGGAGGTGGGGAGGGGTGTCCCAGCATCCCCCATAACAAGGCTCACGAGGTTGGGTGCATGCTTTCAGTGGGATGAGAGAGCAGATCTCACCACCATCACCATCATCAAGGCGTTCAGCAGAAGGGTTCTGCTTAAGGGTCTCCCCTCTCTGTTGACCATTGCTGTGTGTACCTCGCTCCCTGAACTCAGAGTTGAGCTTCCAGAATAGATTCATCGCTAGGCTTGTGTTAGTGATGTTATCCCTGGGGATGGGAAAAACTGCAGGACACTGAGACAACCTCTCCTTCAGGTGGGATGGGATCCATGAGAAAGCCTTGCGTAGTCTGGGTTGTACGTCTTTGCACAGAGAACCCTAAGGCTGATTTGTCTGGGAAGGTGGAGAATGGAGCTTCCATGTGGCCTTGGGGGGCATTGGAGATGGAGCATGCCTCATTCCCTGCATGACTAGACTAAATCTTGCATCCTTCCATCCACATATTTTCCCTTCCCTTTCTGGCTTGATCCTGCCCAAGCCCCTTCAAATGGGCTCAATGGCTCTATTTGCTTTGGTTATATTTACATGTCGGCTGTGAGCTTGCTGGCTTTAATTGGGGAAGAGATTTCCATTTTCTAGCCAGGAGGCCCTGTTCCCCTTTTGGCTTCTTTCTTGGGAGTGCAGAATTTGGGCTGCACTTTCCTTTGGCTTAGGTGAGACCACTTGTGTAAAGGTGGTGTAAACACTTTAATAGCAAGAGGAATAGGATGAATAATGAGCCCAGGAATCTCTGTGGGCTTGGTGTGGGCAGACAGGAGTGAGGTTCATGGGGAGAATGCCTGCCTGCTAGCTCTTCCTTTCTGGGATACAGAATAGACTTGTCTAGCCGGGCGTGGTGGTGCACGCTTGTAATCCTAGCATTCGGGAGGCTGAGACCGGAGGATCCGGGTTTGCGGCCAGCCTCAGCTGCCTAGTGAGGCACTCCGCAACTTAGTGAGACTCGGTTTCAAAATAAAGAATAAAAAATAGGGCTGGGGGTGTAGCTCGGAGGTAGAATGCCCCTGAGTTCAATCCCCAGTACCGCAAAAAAAAAAAAAAAAAAAGAAAACAGAATAGACTTGTCTCAGCTGCTTTTCCCAGTATCTTGTGTGTGTGTGTGTGTGTGTGTGTGTGTGTGTGTGTGTGTGTGTGTTACTCTACTGTGACTTGAACTCGGGGACATTTTACCTCTGATCTACATCCCCAACCTTATTTTATCTTTTATTTTTTGAAATAGGGTCTCACTAGGTTGCTGGGGTTCTCACTAAGATGTCGAGGCTGGCCTTGAATCTGTGATCTTCCAGTCTCAGGCTCCCAAGTACTGAGATTCCAGGTGTGTACCACCATGCCTGGCTTTCTCAGTATCTTGATGGAGTCCCCAGGGACAGGCTCCCCTTTCCCCCTGGACTATATCCTCCTCCTCCTCCTCCTCTTCCTCCTCCTCCTCCTCCTCTTCTCCTCTTGTTCTTCTTTTCCTTCTTCTCTCCATACATAGTCAGTAATACTCAGCACTGGAGATGACATGGAACCCACTGTTGTTGCCCAGTGGTCGCCCAGGTTACGCTGACATGAACTCACCAAGCAGTTGGGCGCCGACTCCATTTTCTGCAAGAATTTTCTTTCCCATCCAATATTCCTCTTCCTTGAACTTCTGTAGTTCTGACCGTCTCCAACAGTGTTTACAGCCACAACTGTTTCCCATGCATGCGTAGTTTTTCTTCAGTATAATCACAGATGCCCACTCTCTGATTTCATAGCCCCTGGCCTGGTGCCGACCCCAGCAAACCCTTACTATACAGCCGGGGACTTGGCAGATGGGAGGTACTCCTGCTGCTCTGCCGTTTAGCTGCTGTGTCTGTGATCATGGTGAAGCCGGGTCAGTGGGCTCTGATGTTCCATTCTAAGAGCCGCTACACATCTTGCTTTCTGAAGATGTTACTGGCCTTTGCTTGGTGTGGTCTGGGACACATATGTCTCTAGCCCCTGTGTCTGGATTTCTATCCCTAGAGCCCCAATTTCAATTTGCCTCTGCCTTGTAATATACCTTTGGCTTTGGACGACAGGGCCCCATGCCTAGGGCCTTAGATTCCTTTCTGTGAGTCTTTTTTTTTTTTTGGACTGGGAATTGAGTCCAGTGGCATTCTACCTCTGAGCCACATGTATCCCCAGCCCTATTTTATTTTTATTTTGAAACAGGGTCTCACTAGGTTGATGAGAGGCTCACTACTTATTGAGGCCGTCTTCGAACCTGCAGTCCTTCTATCTCAGCCTCCCAAGTACTGGGATCACAGGTGTGCGCCACCTTACCCGGCTTCTCTGTGTGTCTTGACTAGATGATTCCTTGGTTAGTTTTAGCCTGGAAAAGGTCTCCTGTTTTCCTCGTTGTTTCCCACAGGTGACCTTGAGCAAGGCAGGGAAGGAAAAAGACTATCATTCTCAGTGGGCAGACCCCAGCTCTTGTTCGCTGTGCTGCTGGGCTTCTTGAGAAGTACTCGGTCGACCACAAATGAGACAAAAATATAAAACAAGCCGGGTGTGATGGCACACATCTGTCATCCTAGGACTTGGGAGGCTGAGACAGGAGGATCACAGGTTCTAGGCCAGCCTCAGCAACTTAATGAGGCCCTCAGCAATTTAGTGCGACCCTGTGTCAAAATTAAAAAAAAAAAAAAATTAAGAAGGGAGCTGGGGTGTATTCCTGTTTCAAAATTAAAAAAAAAATAAGTAAATAAAAAAAATGGCTGGGGGTATAGTTGGAGGTAGAATATCTCTGGGTTCAATCATATATATATATATATATATAGAGAGAGAGAGAGAGAGAGAGAGAGAAAATGTGTGTGTGTGTGTGTGTGTGTGTGTGTGTGTGTGTGTGTGTGTGACAGGATAGCTGCAAGATTGATCAGGTGCACCAGGCAATCTTTTTTATTTTTTTATTTTTTTGCATTACTGGGACTTGAACTCAGGGACATTTTTACCTCCGAGCTACATCCCAGCCCTATTTTTTATTCTTTATTTTGAAACAGGGTCTCACTAAGTTTCAGAGGGCCTCACTAGGTAGCTGAGGCTGGCTTTGAACCCGGATCCTCCGGTCTCAGCCTCCCAAGTACTGGGATTACAAGTGTGCGCCACCACGCCCGGCTCCCCAGGCAATCTTTATAAAAGATCAGTGATAGTTTGGGGTGCCTTGTGTTTTAAGGTAAGCTTATACCAACAGAAGCAAATTGAAAGTTTCAGTGACCCTTTGCCCCTGAGGTCTGAGAGAACGCTGTTTATTTGTGGCCTTGTGGATGCCCCTCTGCCTCTTTCCAAGGGTGCACTTGCACACTCAAATCGCCTGCAGAGGATCCCTAGGGCCAGGTGAGAGAGGCCCTTGCTTTGGGTAAGAACAGGATTCCTTTGGCGAGCCTGTGGGTGCTCATCCTTGGGAAGCAGACCCGGCTGCAGAGACCCGCATTGCCGAGCCCCGCATGCTGGGAGAATTCTGCTCAGTGGGGCTGCTCGGTGCCTGTGGGCCATTCAATGGCTCCCAGGCATAGAGATGCCTTGTTACAGCCCGGATTGTTCAGGGGAATGAGAACTTCTGCCACTCTCCTCCTCCTTCCCGTCGCCCTACCCTCCGTCCCCTCCCCTTCGGGGAAAAAAAATTCCCAACCCTTTCAGCATCCGCGTCTTTAAGAATTCCCTCCATTGTAGCTCCGGGACAGAGACCCTTCTGTGAGTGTGCTGGACGCCTGTCCTGCTGACACCCCGCCCCCCCTATTAAAAGACCATCCGGAACAAGCTCCCCATTCTCCTCTGAAGAGGGTCCCTCTGTCCCAGGCCAAGGGACTCTTAGGGGAACGTTTATCCTGGGACACTCGGTTTACAAAGGCTACTGCAGTGTCAGATAAACTCGCTGAGCCCGCAGGCGGGGGCGGACAGGAGGAGGACAAAACCCCCTTTCTTTTCACCCCCGCAGTGAGACCAATAAGGACTTTGTGCTGAAGAGCAGGGGTCTGTGTTGGGCTCGCCGAGGGAGGGGGATGTTAGGGCTTATTATCTTATCGTTTTGAGTTTTGGGGGAATCTTGGCATGGAGTGGTGTGATTGGGACTCTCCCCCAGGTAAACGATCCCCCATCCCCTCCCTCCCTCCACTCCTAGGGAGCTGGAAGCTCTTTGGCACGCTGGTCTTGGTTTGCCAGGAAGAAATAGATTTTCTATTATTTCGAGGGAGGCTCTGGCCGTGAGATCCTGATTCATGATCTCAGGGGTTGGGGCTGCTCAGCATTGTGGGATAAATTTGTCACGTGTGTGTGTGTGTGTGTGTGTGTGTGTGTGTGTGTGTGAGAGACCTGTGAGTGTGAGCCTCATCTAGGGTGTATGGGAGTATAGGGGAGTCCCCTGCCCTGCGTGTGTGTAGCCGTACTGTCTGGAAGTCTTGACCACATGTGGCATAGAGGTTTTGCTTGGTCATGTAAACCAGCACTTTCTCTGATTGACTCTTCCTGAGAAAAGAATGTCCAACTGCCATTTGTTGAATATTTTCTACATCCACTCAGTGCTACAGGTTGTATCAGCACTCACTCATTCTTATGATTTTTTTTTTTTTTTGGTGGTGCTATAGATGGAACCCAGGGGCATTCTATCTCTGAGCTATACCCCCAATGTGTTTTATTTATTTTTTTTTTAATTTAGAAACAGGCTCTTACTGAGTTGCTGATAGCCTCACTAAGTTGCTGAGGCTGGCTTCAAACCTGCGATCCTCCTGTCTCAGCCTCCCAGGTACCAGGATTACAGGCATGTGCCACCACTCCCAGCTACTCATTCCTCTGACATCTTCAATGAGACAGTCTCACCTTACGGACCTGCAGTGCAGATTCAGAGACGGAAAGCGACCTTCCTGATGTCACCCAGTGATACTTGAGGGTCCAGCCCTGCTGTGTCTTACTCCAAGGCCTCTGCCTGCAGCAGAGATGGAGAGCCTGCCTAGCTGGGGGCCAGGGACAGCTGTCCAGGGTGGGGTGTGGCTGACAGGATGGAGACCAGCAGAACTCAGGGTGCTGCCAGGCCCACGCCTTCACGTTTGGGGTTCAGTTTTATACCCTGCCCTTCTATCTCTCTAGCCTCCTCACCTGGCACTGGCTGGGAATCGGCCACTCATGTTCAGCTAAGTGAAGGCCTGTGTTCTAGGTAGCCCGTATCCCTCCTGCTGTGTGTCTCTGGAGGGTTCTGTACACACCTCTGGGGAGGAGACAGCACAGAGGCCGAATCCTATGCCCTGCTCAGCCTGGCTTGGGAGGGAGGCACTCAACTGCTTTGGCAAACAAGCCGGATTTAGGAAGCTTGCTAGAACTGTGGTCAACAATCACCTTTCCCTGCCACTGTTCCAGAGAGCGCAGCCCCCACCCTGCCCCAGCCCCACGTCTGTCTGTGACCTCGCTTCCCGCGGTCTTTTCTCAGGAGGGATGTCCGCCATTGATGCAGATCCTGTGTATGCTGCAGGGCACTGCAGAGGCAGGAGCTCTTCCTTTTCATCCTGTGTACCCCTGCGCTTCCTACCCCATCCCAGAAAGAGCAGGGCGCAGGTTCAGAACCTCCCTGGGTGGCTGAGTTGAGAGTCGTGTTCCGGCAGGACAGCTGCGGGGTGGGGGTCGAAGGTCGGGGGCTCACACTGCCTGCAGGAGGGTTAGCCAGGGCAGAAGGTTTCCGGGGAGGGGAAGAGCAGAAGGGAGGAGCCAGAGCTCTTAAAGTTCTTGTGCTGCTGACGACGGGGATGGGGTGTTGAAAGAGGGGTGAATGCTACACTTGGGGAAGCAGCAGGAGCTGCTCCAGGGTCCTCCATCTTGGGCCAAGAACAGAGGTCCCTTCCTCCTTGGTATTTTCTTGGACTAGACCTAGAAAATGAGGATTACTATGCTGAAGCCCCTGCTGATTGGGAGTTCCAGAAGGATCCCTGGGGACACTTGTCTCAGCACAGGTGACATCTTCTAGACCAATAGCAGCTGGGATGGGGGCGTGGCTTGGGTTCTCCTACCCCCACCCCTTCACAGCGACTCCTGGGAAGCAGTGCCTCTCCAAGTGTATTTCTCCAGCGCCTCTCCAGGTTTCGACTTGATCCACCGCTAGAGTGGTCATATGAAAGTCTGACAGTCTCCTTGGCCCTGAGGTTGAATGATCTGGGTCTTCATTGTGACTTGTCATTTTCTTGGTAGTTGACTTTATGGGTTTCTCTACCTCTTTACACCTCTGCTTATTTCCTAGGCGAAATTCCAGGGATTCTGAGGTTCCATCTGGCACTGAACAGTAAAGCAACTGCACGCTTCGTGTGTGTGTGTGTGTGTGTGTGTGTGTGTGCGCGCGCGCGCGCGTGCGCTCGGGTGCAAGAGCACAGACACATTGGTCTCCCGGTCCTTCCCTCGGGTCTCCCTGTGGCTCCCCTCCCTCCTGGCCCTGTTCATGGGTCACCCTGACCTTCTGCCCCAGCTTGGAGGAGGTTAGGATCTTGTAGGGGTGGCCATGCAGACACACCTCTGTGTCCATTTGCCCCACACAGCGTTCTCCAGGGGCAGCGAGGGACAGGCAGGGCAGGCTGGGGTGCAGTCACGAAGCTCAGAGGTGGCTGACCTTGCCCTTGTATGGGCTCAATCAATAGGAAATGGGGAATGGGCGTGGCCTCAGGTGAGGGCAGGGCTCAGAGTAGTCTCAGTGGCTGCTGTCTCTTTCTGGTTTCTTTCCCACTCTTCCAACCAGGAGGATCAGGGAGTAGTTTTGCAGGCTCACAAGCTCTGCAAGGCCAAACCAGCCCAACGTGGCAGCCTGCTTTTGGGTAGGAGGACTCATGTGTCTTCTTTTGGCTTCTGGCTCCCACACACCGGGTGTATCCCACATTCCCTTAGCCCAGGAGAGCGAGCCTGGGCTTCCTGCAGATGGCGGACCTTGCTCTGGCCCCTCCTGAGCGTGTTCCGGGAACTCGTGGGAGAATGGCAGCCTGTGCTTTTCTACCTGGTCCATCACTTCGTTTCTCGAGGGGCAGGGAGGAGCCTCCATGTTAAGGAAGGATGTGTTTTGAGCTAGGTATGGTGGTGCACGCTTGTGATCCCAGTCCTTGGGAGTCTGAGATGAGAGGATCGCAGGTTCGAGGCCAGCCTCAGCAACTTAGTGAGGCCCTCTACAACTTAGTGAGGCCCTGTTTCCAAATAAAAAAAAATAGAATAGGGCTGGAGGCATTGCTTGCAGGTAGAATGCTCCTAGGTTCCATCCCGTTAACCCTCCCCCCCCCCAAAAAAAATAAATAAATAAAGATGTGTTTTGGGAGAGTTACTGGAGCATCATTCTGCTTTGTCCTGGTCCTGTCACTTTCCCTCCTGAGCTCTGAGCCTAGGAAAGGTGCTGGGCTGTTCGAGGGGACCATGGATGCCGCCTTTCTCTGGGATAGTCTTTGCCTGAGAGCATGAGGAGGGGGAGGTGCCTTTAGCACAAGAAGGCCTGGCCCCCTCCCCCTCCACATAAGATTCCTGCTCTTTCCTTGCTGGAGGGGGACGCTTAGCAGAGGGGCGGCTTCAGAAGGGAGAGGCTGGGAGGGCCAGCGCGTCAGAGGCAGGAGGTGGGGGAGCGGTGCCATTTATTAGGTCCATGAAAACAATACGAGGCTTGTCTCCTGGGGATGGTGGTGCCTGGGTAGGCAAGCCAAGATGGGCCCGAGCAGAAAGAAAACAAGCACAGGTCTGACAAAAATGTGGTGACCCCCGAGAGCAGGAGAAAAGCACCTTTGTTTGGGGAGGTCAGGGCCGGGTTGTGTGTGTTGGGTGGGGGGTGGGGGGTGGCAGGACTCGAGCTGGGAGAATTGCCGCTTCTGTTCTGGGAGCCCGGGCCCCTAGGGGGCTTGCGAAGACTAGGGTGCCGAGCATGATGGGAGTTTCTGGGGTGTCTGCTCCCAGTGTGTTGCATTCTGGGACAGGATGGGGAAACTTCCTCCCTCCTCCTCCTCCTCCTCCTCCTCTTCTTCCTGCTCCTTCTTTCTCTTCCTCTTTCCTCCTCCTCTTCCTCCCTCCTCCTCCTCCCTTCTCTTCTCCTCCTCTTGCTCCTTCTCTTCTTCTTCTTCCTCTTTCCTTCTTCTCTTCCTCTTCCTCCCTCCTCCTCCTCTTCTTCCTCCTCCTCCTCTTCTTCCTTCTTCTCCCCTTTGTATTCCTCCTTCCTCCTCCCTCCTCTTCCTCTTCCTCTTCATCCTCCTCCTTCTTTTGTGGTACTGGGGATTGAACCTAGGGGCATTCCCCCTCCAAGCTATACCCCCAGCGCTATTTTATTTTTTATTTTGAAACAGGGTCTAACTAAGTTGCCGAGGCTGGTCTTGAACCTGCGATCCTTCTGTCTCAGCCTCCGGAATCCTGAGATTACAGGTGTGCAGTGCCACACCCAGTTGGGGGACTCTTTCTTATCAGCTCTGTTCCTTGGAGGTGACCCAAGAGAAGACACCAAGTGGGTCCCCCCTGGGGTTAGGGTGGAAAGAGGGTCCGCCCTGACTTGGGGACTTCTGTCTAGCTGTGTCTGCTCAGCAGGCTGGGACACTTTGGCGCTGGGACAGAGATGCCCCCAAATCTGAAGGCAGGCCTGTGGGACCGGGGAGAAGGGCACCGATGTGGGGGTCACGTGTGTGGGGCGGCACAGGGAGGCAGAGGCCCAGACCCCCGAGACCATCTCCCCGAGACCATTCCTTCCACACGCCCCGCCCGATACGCAAACCCAGACGTATTCTTGCCTCGCTAGGACCCCAGGAGGTAGGCATGATTGTTATCTCTGTTTCACACATGAGGAGACTGAGGCAACAGAGAGGGCTAGCGTCTTGCTTCAGATCACACAGCTGCCAAGTGGTGCCACCTGGCTCCGAACCCAAGTCCTGTGTTCCCAACATGACATCACCAGCATCTGGGGAGGCTGCCCTGTGCCAGCCGTCCTGTACCCATGTCAGCCTTCGTGACAGCCTTCCAGGGAGCTGTCCTTTATCCTTGCTTTATAGCCGCTGAGCCTGCTGGTGACGCAGGTCAGACCTCTAAAGGTCGGCTCCGTCAACCCTAAAGACCAGGGCTCCTTGCCCAAGTCTGTGGCGCAGGCCTGCTACCCATGGGCAGGTGTATGGCCAGAAGTTCAGGATCATCGGCCAACTTGCACGTTTCTCCTTTGAGGAAGAGACGGGAGAAGACAGCAGATCAGCCCTGGGAGGACTCGTCCTGTCCCCTGCCTGGGCAGGCTGCTCTGCCTGCTGCTCTGTCTGCCCCTCTCCTGGGGGGCGGCCCAGGCCCAGCCCTGGTTTCCTGGTGGCCCTGCTGTTTCCACGGCTGCCCCCCCAGAGCCTCCTCCAGGGGCTTTGCACAGGCTGCCATGATTTTCCTTCCTCCTTCTGTCCTCCCTCATTTTCCACTGATGAAGACCCCGGAGCTTTCTTGTCACACCAGAGTCACGTGTACAGCCACTTGGGTGAAGACAGGTGCCCCGCAGGGCCTGTTTCTTCCCTGGAGGAAATGGCCCGTCTTCTCCATTCACTGGCCGAGGTTGGGGCTGCTTGGCAGGGGCCCCTCCCTTGTTAGCGTAGGGACCTGGACCCAGGAGGATGGCACACGTTGTCCGGGCCAGGTTTGAGGTCTTCTTAAGGAGAAAGGGGTGATGGAGAACGTGGGGTTCCGTGAGGCCCAGGTCCCTCCCTGGCCCCGGAGAGCCAGGAGAGCCAGGCTTGTTTGGGCGTCTTTGCTTTGTTCAGAGTTTTCTACTGCGGGAAGCACGTCACCTGAGGATCCCCCAGCGCCTGCCCTGTGCCAGGCTCCACGACATTCTTTGTAGTTTTTTCTTCTTTCCCCAGCTGTTGGTAGGGGTCCTGGTTTCCTCCTGGCATTCCTGGTGTAGCTAAGATGTTGAGGGTCCTGCCCAGCATTGCAGCTGTGGGGAAATGGGATTTTAAAGCAGGACTCTTGAGTGGGGAGGTGGGTGTGGCCTTCCGCTCCAGGCCCTCGGGGAGGGTTCTGGGGACCCCTTGCCCCAAACCATGGCTCCACCCTTGAGCTTTTTAGAATCAGTTTTTCAGAGTCAGGCTGTTCTTAACTATCTTGAGTTGCTTTTTTTTTGTGTGTGTGGTACTGGGGATTGAACCCAGGGGCATTCTATCTCTGAGCTACATCCCCAGCCCAATTTTTTGTTATTCTTTATTTTGAAACGGGGTCCAACGAAGTTGCAGAGAGTCTCACTAAGTAGCTGAGGTTGGCTACAAACTTTCGATCCTCCTGTCTCAGCCTTCCAAGTACTGGGATTACAAGCATGCGCCACCAGGCCCGTCTGCTTCTTTCCTTTTTTATTTTTATTTTTTTCTTCTGCCTGTGAATGACATCCCCAAACATTTCTTATTTATTTTTATTTTTTAAAATTTTATTTATAAGCCAAGCATGGTGGCACACCTTGTAATCCCAGTACTTGGGAGGCTGAGATGGGAGGACTGAAGGTTCAAGGCCAGCCTCAGCAACTTAGTGAGGCCCTTTGCAACTTAGTGAGACCCTGTTTCAAAAATAAAGAATGAAGAATAGGACTGGGGATGTAGCTCAGAGGTAGAATGCCCAGGGATTCAATCCCCAGTACTGCAAAAAAAAAAAAAAAAAAAAGGTCTCTGTGGAAAGAACAGGGCAGGACTAAAGAGGCTTTGAGTGTCCACAACAGCCCATGCTTGATGCTTTACATATGTAGGCAGTTGCTGATTTGAAGAGGGGGCTTTGGTTAAGCAGGCTGGACTCCCCACCGGGAGGGTTAGGGTTTTTCTCCACTTGTCATCTCTTGGAGATTCCTTGGGGGTTGTCTCTCCACTGCTATTTAAATCATATTTGTTATTCAAAACAACTTTGCTTTTAAAAAGCTGCTGCATTTCTTGCATTTATTAGCACCATTCTGCAGGTGAGAGAGCACCCAGGTGGGGGAGTCTGGGGACTATTCCCCTGTATACCCATATACAGCTGGGGAGGGACTCCATGCTCTGGCCTTGAAGCCCAGCCTTTATCCAGTCCACTGTCTGTCTGCTGGGGCCTGCAGCATCTAAGGGAAAGGAGACATCCTGGGTAAAGCTTGCTGTGGAAAGAAGACAGGCTTGATTCCTTTCCCGCTGGGCTGCCTAACTAGGCATCAGCCTTTTATTTTCTCTTAAACCAACTTTATTGAGGCATAATTTACATACTATAAAACCCGCCTACTGTAAAACTACAACTCTGTGAAATGTAAGTGGGTGGCTTGGCATCCATCACCAGGAGCGTTTCTAAGATACTCCCATCAGCCCCTGAAGTTCCCTCAGGCCTGTCTGCGGTTCTCCTGGCCCCCATAGCCAGCTCTAGGCAGCCACAGATGTGCTTCTGCCCCTATAGATTTGCCCTTTGGGGACATTTCCTACAAATAGAATTAGACACATGGTCTTTTGCATCTTCCTTTGCTGAGTATAATGTTTCTGCAAAAGTGGCCACCACTTACTTGTCATTGCGTTTCCTCAATGTGCGTCCAGATGGTTGAATTCTTGGCAGTGAGTGGGATCCAGGCACGAGGCTGGACTTGGAGGGGTAGGGGCTGCCTTTGGGGGTCTGAGCCCTGTCTTGGCTTCAGCTCTTCCTGCCCAGGCCCCCTGACCTGGCTTCCCACCTTGCCAGCTGGTATGAAGGACCTGGCCTCCTCCTTCCGGGTCCTTGTGGCTTAATTAAGTCATAATGACGGCCAGAGAAGGCCTGTTTCCTGGCAATTAAAGTAAGTGGAAGATTGGAGCGTGGTCCAGCCCTCCTTTCAGCCAGGAAGGGCTTGACTCTCCTGTCTCAGTATCCCTGCTCCTCCAGGGGCCGGGGTGGGGGGGGGGGATGTTGGCTCATTCCCTCCCCTCGCCCAGGCTCCCCTTGGATTCCTCTTTCCCAGCTGTCTTTCAAGCTGTTGCATGCAAAAAATTGAGACATCTCTTTATTCTTACTTCCAGGACTTTTTCTCTTAACCGTCCTGATCCCAAGTCAAGCAGACAGGGCGGGAGGAGCCGTTTATTCATTCAGCAAACTGCTCTCCAGCGTGGGCCTAAGGCAGGGGAGGGGAAAGTGAAGTAAACACAGCCCCAGACTTCCAGGGCCCGCACCGGACGCTGGAAAAGGAGGTCTGAGAGTGAGGACAGAATGAGCAAGACCCCTGGCTGCCAGGTGCAGGAGACCACGGGTGTGCTGCCTGGAGGGTGAATCTTGAGGGACTGCTTGTGGGGAGAAAAGCTGGGACTCTGGAAGAGAGGACTAGGGCTTTGGTGGAAGGATGCACAGGTTTGTCGGGATATGAGGGGTCCTATGACTGTGGCTCCCTTAGAAAAGGCAGCAACGTTTGCTTTGGGACAGAGGCCCCCAGATCACTCAGCAGGAGGTAAGGGGGCTTGTTGGGAGCATTGTTAGTTATCAGCTTTGAGGTCACCTTGGTCCGGCTTGGGAGGGGCACAAACTGCCCAACCAAGGAGCAAATGAGACCAGTAAGCAGGGACTCTGATGATAAGCAAAGGCCCTGACAACTTCCTTATTTCCCAGAATTTTAACCTCTCATTCCCTGATTCATCCATGTTTTTCCCTGACTCACCCCATGACTGCTCTGCTGTCTTCTGTGATTACAATGTTTTGGTTAAAACTCTCAATAAAAGCAAGATGCTGGTGGAAGGATAGGAGGGGGGGGGGGAGAGAGAGAGAGAGAGAGAGAGAGAGAGAGAGAGAGAGATCTCTAGCCCCATCTCCAGCCCCCTCTGCTGCCTTGTTTCTTTAATAATAATAATTTTCTATAAAATCATTATGACTCCGTTATTGTTCGTGCGAGAGACTTCTGATCAATCAACATTAATACTGTCCACTAAAGAAGCTGCAGGGGCCCCGGTGATCATAACACATGGTCCAGCGGGTGGAAGACAGAGGGAGATGCTGATTTCAACACTGGGTGGATTTGAGGAGGGGGCTTTGGTTAAGCAGGCTGCATTCCCCACATGGAGGGTCAGTGATTTTTCTCCCCTGCTGCTATGTCTTGGAGGTGCCCTGGGGGTTGTCTCTCTGCTTCTGTTTAAATTATATTTGTTATTCAGAACAACTTTGCATTGACCTTACTAGACCCCCACCTCCCTGCCATGCATCTACAAACCCAACTATCTCTTTGATCCTTGGTCCATTTTGGGGTTTTGCAGAATCATAAGCTTAACGTGTGGCCTGATTCTCACTTTTTCTTTTTTTTGGTACTGGGGATTAAAACCAGAGGCATTCTACCTCTGAGCTACACCCCCAGCCCTTCATACTTTTATTTTGAAAAGGGTCTTTCTAAATGTCTGAGGATCTCACTAAACTGCTGAGGCTGGTCTCAAGCCTGTGATCTTCCTGTCTCAGCCTCCCAAGTACTAGGATTACAGGCATGCCCCACCACATCCATCTCCCACTTTTTCCTTAATCTTTCATTTCTGCTTTTTTACATTCTGGTGCCCTTGCCTCTGTGTTTATGGTTAATGATGGTGCTGCAGAGTGCCCACCATAGTAGTTTGCTTAACAAAACTATTGAGAGGAACGTTGACTTTTAAAGTTTAATCCTGTTATATAATGGATGCTCTTTTTCCCTCCCTTTTGCTTTTTTGGTCAAATGGAGTGTCTTGGTAACAGGATGAAAATTGCTCCAGGCAGGGTGTGGGTAGCATGGGCTGACAGCAGAGCAGTGGCTGGGTTCGTGAGTTCCTGGCCAGTAGGGCAGCCTGGCTCCAAGCAGTATCCTGCTACCTGGACCTGGGCCTGTGCTGGTGCACCCTGGCTTCTGCATTCTCGTCCGTCCTCTGCTCTCAAGCCCCACATCTTGGAAATCTCTGAAGACTCCGCATTTCGGTTCTGGGACCTGTCTGGCGCACAGGTGCACCTTAAGGAATCTTCGTTCCCGAAAGTGGGTTTCCAGGCTCAGGTCAGCGGGGATCAGGTTTGGGAGATGCTCAAAGAAGACACTTGGATCTTCAGGCTCCTCTTTCCATGTTGGCTCTGCTCTGGCTCCTGCTCTCTGCTCCGCCCTGGAAGGACCACTTGCACAAGTGAGCAAGTAGTGCCCCGGGATTCCTTCCAGGCACAGAGAAACCCTTGCTTTTCATAACCTGCTCAGGCTTAGGGGACTGGAGTGTCAAGCAAACAGCTCTCCAGAGAGAAAAGCCACATTGTCCCCTGCTGCTGGCTGGGCCTCAAGAGCCACCAATTGCCCTGACTTGAGAATATATATATGTATTCTTTATTTTGAAACAGGGTCTCACTAAGTTGCAGAGGGCCTCCCTAAGTAGCTGAGGCTGGCCGCATACCTGTGATCCTCCTGTCTCAGCCTCCCAAATACTGGGATTCCAAGCGTGCGCCACCATGCCCGGCCATACCTGTGTGTTTATAGCAGCACAATTCACAATAGCCAAATTGTGGAACCACCCAGGTGTCTGTCAGAGGACGGATGGATCAAGACCGCATTTTGGTCTATGCACACCTTCTTAATGAGAGCTTCTCATGGGAGCAGTTGGCTGACCTGAGTCTCAGGTCTGGCAGTCGTGGCCCTAAGCCAGTTCCTAGAGACCGTGGTAAGACTCGGGGAGAGGGGGATCCTCTTGCCAGGTGCTCAGTCAGGTATGTTTGGGAGGGAAGTAACGGAAGCCAAGGAGCTGGCTGGTGGGTGAGGAGGGTGTCCCTTGCCCTGCACCCTCTGGGCTACCATGTTTCCTTCCTTCAGCTCCCTGAACTGCAAGGAAGAGCTCTCTCTCTCTTTTTTTTTTTTTTTTTTTTTTCTTTACTGGGGATTGAACCCAGAGGCACTCTACCTTCAAAGTACACCCTCAGCCTGATTTTTATTCTTTATTTTGAAACAGGGTTTCGCTAGGTTGATGAGAGTCTCACTGTTTGCTGAGGCTGTCCTCAAACCTGTGATCCTCCTGTCTCAGCCTCCCAAGTCCTGGGATTACAAGCGTGCTCTGCCACGCCTGGGTAGAGCTCTTGTCTTTTAAGCAATCATCTGCTTCTTAGGCATCAGGGAACGAGGTCCAAGTGGGTCATCTCTTCCCGACCTGCCTGTCTCCTCTCTGCTGTCTCCTATCATTCATCCAAAGTCCTTTGAGCGTGGAAGAACTTGCTTCCTCCTCTTCCTGCCTCCCCCTTGCTGGGATTACCCTGGTTTCTTTCACACCCCTTTTCCTGACTGGGAGCCAGCCCGGCAGGTGAGAGGGGTGGTTCCCCCCAAGCCAGGAGCTGCCTCTGGAACCCCCTGATCTCAGTCCTGACTCAGCACTGACTGTCTGGGCTCCTGGATGGTGAGGAGAGGGAGGGCAGCAGGGTTGAGCAAAAGAGAACACACTCGTGCACATGAACCTGTTTTTTTGTGCATACTGGGAATCTGATTTTGCGCATACCGTGCATACACTCTGATATAACAATGTGATCAGCTGCTTATCTTTTTTTTTTTTTTTTTTTTTAAGCATCCACCATCTCTTACCTAATTGAGCACTTGTAACATCAATTGTAGAGGTTTCAGCTTTCCCCTATACGCGCTTCCATGCCTCTACAGGGGAGAAAAAAAGGAAAGATGGCGGGCGATGAAATATTATTTGGCCATAAAAAGGAATGCAGTATTGACATATCCTACAACAAGCGCCAACTGTAGAGACATTAGGCTAGGAGAAAGAAGCCAACGCAGAAGGCCTCCTGCCACGTGATCTCATTTATGTGAAATGTCTCCAAGAGGCGAGGCGTAGAGACAGGAAGCAGGTTAGTGGTTGCCACGGGCTGGGGAAGGCAGGACAGGAGGTGACCAAGTTTCGGACCGAGGATTTTCGGAGGATGGTTGTGCTCTGGAGCTAGGTGCCAGCGATGGCTGGATGACATCGTGACTGTACCTGTGCCACCGGGCGGTACACTTTGATGTGGCTAAAGTGGTGGGGGTTATGATGTGTGCCTGTTGCCGAGGGAAGTAAAATCTGAAAGGGAGCGTGGGAGCTTTGTGGTGAGGTTGTCCCAGGACAAGACTCAGAGTTTTATTTAGAGATGGTCCCCAACTTACAATGGATGGAGTCAGGAGTTTTCAACCTTACGTTGGTGCAAAAGTGGTTTGCATTCAGTAGGAACTGTGTTTCACATTTTGGATTTGGATCTTTTCCCTAGCTAGCGTCATGCTGTGCAATCTTTGATTTTTTTTTTTTTTTCCTCCAGAGTTGCATTTTCCCGTGAGCCTTCTACCTTGGGGGTGGGCCGTGTTGCTGCATCGGTAGGATATTCAGTAGATTAGCAGTATTAAATGCATATTTATTTACTTATTTATTTATTTTTGTGGTTCTGGGAATTGAACCCAGGGGACCTTCTACTTTCAAGCTATACCCCTAGCCCTAGTTTTTTTAATTCCTTATTTTGAAATAGTGTCTCACTAAGTAGCTGAGGTTAAATGCATTTTGTACTTACACGATATTATTGACTTCTGATGGGCTTGTCAGAATGCAGCCCCATTGCAAGTTGAGGCAGCCCCATTGCAAGTTGAGAAGGCTTACACTTGCCCGCCCTTCCTTCCTTCCTTCCTTCCTTCCTTCCTTCCTTCCTTCCTTCCTTCCTTCCTTCCTTCCTTCCTCCTTTTTTTTGTTGTTGTTCTTTCTTCCTTTCTTTTTATGGTACTGGGAATTAACCCAGGGGCATTCTACCTCAAAGTTTTACCCACAGCACTTTTTATTTTTTGTTTAGAGACAGACTCTTGCTAGGTTGCTGAGACACTTGCTAAGTTGATGAGCCTGGCCTCAAACCTGCGACCCTCCTGTCTCAGCTTCCCAAGTACTGGGATTACTGGCCCGCATCATCACACCTGGCTCTGTACTTGGCTTTCTGACATTATCCAGTTCTCTGGTCCTCCTGTGCCCTTACCTTAGGATTGGTTAAGAAACTTACCGAAGTACACATGATTTTAAAGAGTTTCCTGGCAGCGGGTAACTTCCAGGGCAATGAGGAGTCTGCTGTTCCAGTTTTTGGGTGTAGTTCTTTCACCCTCAAAGCCAAAGAGAAGGGGTTCCTAGCAGTGAGGAGTGGGTCCCCCATGCTGTTGTGAGCAAGCCCCGGCAGTCCTAGCTCAGGGACCCTGGTCCTTCTTCCCAGGATACTCAGGGCATTCCAATTTGTGCAGACACTGGACAGATTTGTCCTTCAGGGCCCCTTTCTACTTAAAAAAATCAAAAAATTAGAAATTCGACTTACCACTGTGTTGGCATAAACTCAAATATATTGATGTGATATAGTAAAACATTTCTCTTCAGTCCCAACGTGTGTGTCCTTTTTCTCTTCTGATTTTAAGTGAAATTTAAAACATTTTTCATGGGCCCTTAGAAATCCTAAGACCTTTGAGCTGAGCAGAGTGACGCACATCTGTCATCCCAGTACTGGGAAGGCCGAGACAGGAGGATTGCAGGCTTAAGGCCAGCCTCAGCAACTTAGTGAGACCCTGTTTCAAAATAAAAGATAAGAGCCAGGCGTGGTGGTGCACGCTTGTAATCCCAGTACTTGGGAGGCTGAGACTGGAGGGTTCAGGTTCGTGGCCAGCCTCAGCTAGTTAGTGAGGCTCTCTGCGACTTAGTGAGACCCTGTTTCAAAATAAAGAATAAAAAATAGGGCTGGGGGTGTAGTTCAGAGGTAGAATGCCCCTGGGTTTAATCCCCAGTACCACAAAATAAGTAAATAAATACATAAATAAATAAATAAATAGAATAAAATAAAAGATAAGGCCGGGGGTGGTGGTGCATGCTTGTAATCCCAGTACTTGAGAAGCTGAGACAGGAGGATTGCAGGTTCGTGGCCAGCCTCAGCTAGTTAGTGAAGCACTCCGCAACTTAGTGAGATGCTGTTTCAAAATAAAGAGTAAAAAAAATAGGACTGGGGGTGTAACTTGGAGGTAGAATACCTCTGGGTTCAATCTCCAGTCCTGCAAAAAAAAAAACCAAGCAAAATGATAAGAAGGCTGGGGGTGTAGCTCAGAGGTAGAGCGTCCCTGGGTTCCATCCCTGCTATGTTCCTCATGGCCAGACAGGGCGGCCAGCCTGGGGCGACAGTGGCCTCCCCTGGTTGGTCCCACCCTTGCTCCTAGACATCCTGGTTTTTTTTTTTAGAGTCCCCTTATCTTTCCTCTAAAACAACTGCAGGGCCCATCCCCAAAACCCCTTGCTTAGAGGGTCTGAAAGGGCGGCTCCGACATGGTTCAGGGCGACCTGAGGACTTCCTCACACCCAGCTCCAAGAGCCGGCCCTGCTCGACCACACTTTCAGAATGAGAGCGGATGGTGGTTCTTTTGGGCGAGAAACAAGGTCGTCCTCAAACTTTATACCTCATTTGAGACTTAAGTGGGTGTCAACAGATCCCTTCTTCTTGTGGATGTGGGGAAAGCTGATATATTGTCATCCTTTGCCAGGGGAACCATTTTTGGGGAGATGGCTTTTGACAGAAAACATGTAGCAGGGCAAAGAGCTTAGAGTAAGCCTAGGAAATTGCAACGAGAGTATTGATGTATAAGTGGACCAAAAGGGTTGCAAAAAAAAAATTTGGTGGCTTCTCCCTGGTATGTGTGTGTGTGTGTGCGTGTGCGTGTGTGTGTGTGTGTGTGTGTGTGTGTGTGTGTGTGTTTTCAGGCTGTTTCTGGACTGGTGGCTCATTGTCACCTGCACCCTGGGGATGGATCCTTGGGGCAGGAGCACTGCCTCAGTTTCCTCTCCTCTGTGGGTTTGTGGCCAGGCACCCGGTCGCGTCTCTCCCTTACATCTTCCCTGTTGGTGGGGAAGGACAGCGGACAAGAGCTGCCAGCCGAGACCAGGGGAAGAGGAGCGGTCATTGTGACCAGACCTGGGTGCAGGGAGGGAAGGCAGGTCTCCTGGGCGCCTCTGGTGGGTGGAGCCATGAATGCACACACACAAGCACACACGTGTGCACACAGGCGTGTGCAAACACACATTCAGCCTTGCCTTTTCCAGAGCGCCCCAGCGGCAGCTGTAACAGGATCACCCTGTGCCAGCCTCACGCGTTCCTCAGGCAAGCTGGTGGAGGCCTCAGGAGCAAGGGGACAGCAGAGCTCTGGGTGGGGCCATTCTCCCATGCGGCTGACAGGAGCCTTGACTCCCAGGGACCCACCCCGAGCCCCGTCCGTCAGCAGCGATGGCGCCAGGTTCAGCCCAGCTCCGGGTTATCGCGGGCAGGACTCCTGAGAACGGGTTCATGTTTGCCTTTGGGGAGGCGTTGTGAGTCAGGCCTCCCCAGCCATTAACCGGCCCAGACAGCCGGCCGGGGGAAGTTACCTGGTACTCTGTGGGCTCTCTTTCCTACCAGAAGGGCAATGGGGCCTGCTTACCGAGCTCTTGGAAGGAGGTGTGTGCATGGATTCGTGCACCTATGGAGCGGAATGTTTTCTTAGTGATGTGCTGTGAGCATCGTATGTTTAGCAGCACCATCTCTTGCTCTCAGAGCTGAGTGGGTGCTCGGTGCACATGCAGAAGCAACACTGCAGGTTTGTGGCTCTGTTCTGCATGCACCTTTGTACTGACCAGCTCTGCAGGCAAACACCGGCAGGTGGATGTTCAGAGCCCTGAGGCCGAGAGCGCCTTCTCCTGTCTCTTGCAGACTTCGCTGCTCAGATGGATATTGGGTCTGGAGGGACTTTTCTCCTGGGCCAGGTGCAGCCTTCCAGGGAGCCTGCACAGGGTCCGGCTGGGGCAGCCAGACTTGTGGGCTATGGTGCCCTCTTGTGTCCAGGTGGTATTATTGCAGGCATCTCTAAAACTCGCGCAACTCAGAGGTGGGCTGACCAACTGAAAATCTGGGTCTGATCTCTGCTTTGGCAAACTATTAAACATATTTATAAGCTGGGTTTGGTGGCACATGCCTGCAATCCCATAATCCCAGTACTTGGGAGACTGAGACAGGAGGATCCTAGGGTCCAGGCCAGCCTCTGCAACTTAGTGAGAGCTAAAAACTGTGCTAGTTTCTGCTAAAGACCAGGAAAGAAAACCAACAAAAGTCTTTGGTTATTCCTAAGAGATAGAATCCTAGAATTATAACAATGGTCTAAGGAAGTTCTTCGTTTCACCTTCACAAAAATCTTGGCCTAGGCAAAAGCACTAGCTTATAGTGCGTCCCACCAAGCCTGGAGGTCTTAGAGCTGGTGGTACCTAGGTCCCCTGTAGGCTCCTCTCCTGACACTGGTGGACTCTTTCGCCACCTAGTGGTCAGCCTATGTCTCGGCTCTCAAAAGCTGGTTGGATCCAGGGTCTGGACTCTGAAATCCCAGTGTAGTGCCCCCTGGAAGGGGCTTGTCTCTTATTGGAATTTGATAGGAAGAGGTGGCCATTTTCTATGGTTCCAGCCCCAGTAGGGGTGCAGTGGGGCATGGGACGAGGAACATGGCCTTTTGGGTCAGTGCTGGGTCATGTACGCTCCTGAATGATGTCAACTTACCTAACTTTTCTTCCTTCCTTCCTTTCTTTCTTTCTTTCTTTCTTTCTTTCTTTCTTTCTTTCTCTCTCTCTCTCTCTCTCTCTCTCTCTCTCTCTCTCTCTCTCTCTTTCTCTCTCTCTCTCTCTCTCTCTCTCTCTCTCTCTCTCTCTTCCCTCCCTTCCTTCCTTCCTTCCTTCCTTCCTTCCTTCCTTCCTTCCTTCCTTCTTTTTTTCCAGTACTGGGAATTGAACCCAGCTCCTACCTCCGAGCTACACCCCCAGCCCTATTTTTTATTCTTTATTTTGAAACAGGGTCTCACTAAGTTGCGGAGTGCCTCACTAAGTAGCTGAGGCTGGCCGCAAACCTGGATCCTCCGGTCTCAGCCTCCCAAGTACTAGGATTACAAGCATGTGCCACCACGCCTGACTAACTTACTTACCTTTTCTTATTACCAGTTTTCCACTTGGAGGGAGGTAGCTGCTCATGGTGGTTTGGGACTTGGAGATGATACAGCACCCAGGACCCAGGAGTTGCTCTAATTCTAGAAGCTAGGCGAAGGATTGAGCTGCCTTTCATGATGGCTCATGGACTGATCACCCGTGCAACTCTAAGTTGTTTTCTGACCTTGCTGTGTCACACCAGGCATGGGTGTGAAGATTTCTAGAGTGTCTATTTTCGGGGAATAGTTTAGGATTTTCCAGAAAGTTCCCAAGTCAGCACACAGAGCACTGCTGCGTACCTCTTGCCCCATGTCCTCTGCTGTGAAGATCCTCATACCATACTCCTAACCCCGTTGTTAGAACCAAAACCTGAACACAGGTGCCAGGCTATGCACTAAGTGGCAGCCCCGCTCTCTGTCTATTCGTTTCCCATGAAAATCCTGTCTCCTTTTGAGGATCCAATCTAGGATTTCGCCTTGCATTTAGCCTTCTCTGGCCTGTGAAGTTTCTTTCGCTCTCTCCTTAATTTTATATTTATTTTATTTTTCTTGCACTGGGAATTGAACCCAGGGGCATTCTCCCTCCAAGCTACACCTCCACACCCTCAGCCCTATTTATTTCTTATTTGGAAACAGGGTCTCGCTAGGTTGATGCGAGTCTCACTACTTGCTGAGGCTGTCCTTGAACCTGTGATCCTCCTGTCTCAGCCTCCCAAGTACTGGGATGGGATTACAAGCATGCACCACCGCACCTGGCTCATCTTTCCTTGTTTTTGGTGACCTTGATTCTGTTGGAGAGTGCTGCTAATCATGTATCTTGAAGAATGTCCTTTAAACCTTCCACTTTTGGGGTTGTCTGATGTTTCCTCATAATGGGCGGGGGGTTTGAGAAGACCCGGATGTGAGCTGTTCTCACTGCGTCGTATCCACGGTACTTGATACCAGGGTGACTTGTCCCTGGCGGTGTCGGCTTCCTCACTGGGGTTTTCTGGTACCCGCTATGTTGCTTCATTGACGTGTCGTTTGCTATTTTTCCCTTTTCAATTTTGTTCACGAGAGTCATCACGTCCAACCTTATGCAATGGGAGGGGACGCTGTCCATGTAGCGGTATTTGGAGAATTTCTTCTATAAGGATCTTTTGTCCCTTCTCCCTCGTGTATCACAAATAGAACTAAACAGTCACAAACAGGACTCACGGGCACCTGTTAAATGATACTTCTTTGTCTGGGTCCAGGAACAATTTCTTTCATGCTGGGAAAGATAGTCCCTGTTTGGATGGTGGGGTATTGAATCCTTTATTATTCCTTTTCACTACAGATGATGATGATAATGATGTTGATTATGATTGTACTGGGGATTGCATCCAGGAGCATTCTACCTCTGAGCTACAACCCCAGCCCTATTTTATTTATTTCTTTTGTGGTACTAGAGATGGAGCCCAGGGGCATTTTACCTCTGAGCTACAACCCAGACCTATTTTATTTTATTTATTTATTTTGTGGTACTAGAGATGGAGCCCAGGGGCATTTTACCTCTGAGCTACAACCCAGACCTATTTTATTTTTTATTTTGAAACAGGATCTCTTTATGTTGCTGAAGGCCTCCTCATTCTGTTGCCGAGGCTGGTCTTGACCCTGCGATCCTCCTGTCTCAGCCTCCCAAGTACTGGGATTACAGGTGTGCTCCACCATGCCCAGCTTCAGATGTTTTTAAAGCCTATAGCAATGAGTATATTTAACTACCCACTTGGACTTGGACTCGGTGGGGTCTTTGGTGTGACGAGAGCGAGGTGTCTTGGCAGGCTGTGCCGGGGTTTGTTCCCGGCAGGTCCTGGTGATGACTGGGCAGCGGCTGGGGGCTTCTCACTGTCTCAGCTCAGCAAGGGCTTGGCCTGCACTCCTGCATGGATACCTGGTACTGTCCGTGCTGAGGGTACCTTTGGGTGTCCCTGCCCTCACCGACCCAGCCCCATCCTCAGCAGGGTGTTGACTTCTCCTTGACAAGCAGAGGCTAGGACTGGAGGTCAAGTGTGTGTGCTGCCTGCACATGGGTCTGTGTTGTTACTTAATCCTTGAGATTTCACCTAACCCCAATCAGAATGGCAATCATCAAAAACATGAACAACAACACCTGCTGGCGAGGGTGTGGAAAAGTGAGAACTCTAATACATTGTTGGTGGGATTGCAAATTAGTGCAACCACTTTGGAAAACAGTATGGAGGATCCTCAGATGAAAGGGAATGAACCTACCATATGATCCAGCAATACCACTTCTGATTATCTATCCAAAAGAATGGAAACCAAATCAGACTGATGCATGTGTATCTATGTTTATAACTACACAATTCACAATTGCCAAACTCTGGATCCAGCCAAGATGTCCACCAACAGATGAATGGATTACAAAACTATGGGATATGTGCACAATGGAATTTTACTCAGCCATAAAGAAGAACAACATCATGTCATTTTCAGGGAAATGGATGCAACTGGAAAACATTATGTTAGGTGAGATTAGTCAGTCACAAAAAGTAAAAAATCAGATGCTCTCCCTCATATGTGAAAGCTAGGGAGAAAGTGGGACATAAGAGGGACTCTAGACGAAGAAAGAGAAACCTTAGATGAGCAAAGAAGGTGACTTAACTGGGCACATGATGTGCTTTCACAAACATATCAAAGTCAATCTCTAAACTGAACCGGAGAAGGAGGGAGGGTGAGGGAGTGGGGCGGGAATTGGGGTAGGGTTAAATGAGAAATGCGTGCATGTATGCCTCTACCAGTTTGTACCTAACAAAGATGTATGATTATAAAATGCACCAATTAAAAAAATAATTCAAAGGTGAAAAAATATCCTGAGGATGTTTGCAAGGTGGACATGAGCTTTGTTCCCATCTTCCTGGTGAGGAAGCTGATAGGCCGAGCTGCCCTGGACTATCTCCAAGGCCATGCCGGGTCACGGGAGGCTCGGATCTGGACGAAAGGGGCTAACACTTGGGGGCCCAAATGGCTTCCACAGTGGTGACACCTGGTGGGGACTGTTGACCTTGCTCCCTCCCCTCCTCCTTCCTCTGGACCTTTAGTGCCCCCCAGCGGTCAGCGGTGGTCAGGCACAGAGGCCAGGGACCTTGGAGAAGAGAATTCCAGGGAGTCAGAGGCCGAGCTCAGTGCCATGGCCGCCCAGGGTCTGGGAATTGATGTTGTAGGTCCTGACACATCAGAGATGAGTGGACTTTTGTGACAGATGACTCCGGAGCGGACACTAGATCATGTGTATGTCAGATGTCCACACACCGTTGGACAAAGGCCCTGATCTTTCCCAAAGGCTGTGCTAGTCCAGAGCCTGTGGCCGTGATGGCCGGTTCTGCTGGAGCATCCAAGAGGCTGCGTTATGATTTATTTATCTATTTGTCTCATTCTGTTGCTTCTGTACAAATCGCTAAAGGTCCAGCCACACTCAAGGGGAGGGGACTCCACGAGGAGGCGGGACCATCGGGTCATCTCAGAAGGCTGCTAATCAAAGCCGGGCGTGGTGGCGCATGCAGTACTTGAGAGGCTGAGACAGGAGGATTGCAGGTTTGAGGGCAGCTTCAGCAAGTAGTGAGACTCTCATTAACCTAGTGAGACCCTGTTTCAGAATAAAAATAAAAAAATAGGGCTGGGGGTGTAGCTTGAAGGTAGAATGCCCCTGAGTTCAATCCCCAGTACTAAACTGCTAATTGTACTTTTATTAACTCATAGGATCCTTACCACAATGTGGAGAGTATTCCCCTTTTACAGAGGAGGAAACTGAGGTGGAGAGACGTTGAATCAGCTGTAAAGGTTGCAGAATCGAAGAACAGGGAATCAAACCCAGGATCCCCGCCCCGGAGTCCCAGCATCCCCACCCTTTGCTGTGACCCTTGCCACCTTTGGGTCACGTTGCTGACCCCTCCCCTGAGCCAGAGCCGTCCAGACAGGGGGCGTTCTTGGTGTGGCATTCACAGGATGCCTGTCAAGCGCTCATCTCCTGTTCGTTTTAAAATAGGAATAATTAGCCAGGTGTGGTGGCGCACGCTTGTAATCCCAGCACTTGGGAGGCTGAGACCGGAGGATCCAGGTTCGAGGCCAGCCTCAACTACCTAGTGAGGCACTCCGCAACTTAGTGAGACTCGGTTTCAAAATAAAGAATAAAAAATAGGGGCTGGAGGTGTAGCTCGGAGGTAGAATGCCCCTGAGTTCAATCCCCAGTACCGCAAAAAAAAAAAAAAAAAAAAAAAAAAAAAAAATATATATATATATATATATATATATGAATAATTAATGTTCGCCGTGCACTAATGATGTTTTGAGCAGAATGTGCTCACTGATGACCTTGAGCAAATCGTGTAAGTCACTCAGGAGATGGAAGAGGAGTATCTGCTCCTTCGGGAGGACTAAACAGAAAGGCCGTCGCTGGACAGTGGGTGCAGAGATCCCTCAGTACCAGATCATCGCATCCCCCCGGGAGGGTAATTAGAATACAAAGGACACATCATTGGAATACAGAGGACGTGTAATTAGCAGTCTGCACATGCTTAGCTCCCCTCCAGATGGATGCGCTAGGCGTTGGGAGATGAAGAAAAACAGAGCCCTTGGTCCTATGCCTCAGTGCACGCTGGGCTGGGAAGGAAATTGAAATGGACCGTTTCTTCCCCCCGGCTGAGGTTTGGCTTTGCTTAAGAAAGGAGGAGTGTGCAGAGGATCAAAGATGAAGACACTAGCGAGGTATGGTAGTGTACGCCTATAATCCCAGTACTTGGGAGGCTGAGACAGGAAGGTCGCAGGTTGGAGGACAGCCTCAGCAAGGAATGAGACGCTCATCAACCTAGCGAGAGCCTGTTTCCAAATAAAAATGGGTTCTCGGCCAGCCTCAGCAACTTGAGAGGCCATCTGCAACTTAGTGAGACTCTGTTTAAGAAAATAATAAAAATGAATAAAATAGGGCTGGGGCATTCTACCTTTGAGCTATGCCCCTTCCCCTAGCCCTATTTTATTTTTTATTTTGAAACTGAGTCTCGCAAAGTTGCTGAGGCTGGCCTTGAACCATCTATCCTCCTGTCTCAGCCTCCCAAGTACTGGGATTACAAGCGTGTGCCACCATTCCCGGTTTAGCAATGGACATTTTCTTAAACAAGGAGAGAACGTTGCCTTAGCACCCTTGGGTGTATCAGGGAAGGCCCCGGCCTCGGCTGTCCGGCCTGTTATCACAGAGTACCACAGCCTGGGGGACTTATAAATAGTAGACATTTGTTTCGCACAGTTATGCAAGCCTGAAGACTGAGCCCAGGGTGAGGGTCCTCCCTTGGACCCTGCCGGCTTCCCGCTGTGTCCTGGTGTGGGGGAAGGGTCTGGAGACTTCTCTAGGGCTCCTTATTTAAGGCCACGAATCCTATTTCTGGGGCTCCAACCTCAGAACCTAATCACCTCCTGGAGACCCTGCCTCCTGATAGCATCGTCTCCTGGGGAGCTGGGGGCTTAGAATTTCAACCTATGAATTTTGTGGGGATGCAATCTACTGCCAGTACTCAAATGATATCATAGAGAAAAAAAAAATCTACCGTGAGGGTCAGTACCTTACACTTCCCCGAGTATATTAACCAGACTATATACATTCTGTTTAATCTGAGCCAGGCCAAAAAAAAAAAAAATTTTTGTGTGCACATGCATCAAGAAATATGAAAACTCTTTGGTTGGCAATGTAGGAGGTGCTGAGGGAGGAATGTTGAGCAAAGCTTTTTCATGACTGCATTTAATTGTGCTCTGTTTTTTCTTTCTTTCTTTCTTTCTTTTTTTTTTTTTTTTGATACTGAGGATTGAACTCGGGGACATTCTACAACCCCAGCCCTTTTTATTTCGAAACTGAGTCTCCCTAGGTTGCTGAGAGTCTCACTGTGTTGCTGAGGCTGGCCTCGAAACTGTGGTCCTCTTGTCTCAGCCTCCCAAGTCCTGGGATGACAGGCAGGCGTGTACCACCATGCCCAGCTTGCTCTATTTTTTCCTTCACACCGTACTTGCAGGATGCTTGAGTCCTGGGTAAGGAAAGAAAACTGTCTAAATCCACTGAGACCCAGGGAGGGACCAGAACGGTTGTCTGGTCACTAATGATGGGGCACCTTGCACAGATCAGCCCCCAAAGTCCAGCTTCTGGGAGGCCACAGAGTGGACGGTACTTGGTGAACCTGGCACCTGGACTTTGGCAAGAGGGCTGTGTGTGTCCGGCCCCAAGACCACACACCAGGGCTGACGATGTGTTTGGAGACCGACATGACGCAGCCTAAGGTCACACTAATGGCTACAGTTTATTCCAGCGAAAGGATAAAAGTGACCTAAGGGAGGGAGGGCAGCTCACAGGTGCAGTCTAGAGGAAGCCAGGTGCCAGTCTCACAGGCTTCTCCACGGAGGCTTTGGGCCGGCTACCCTGGCCCGAGAGCGCTTCGGGTGTGGCCAGGGTGAACGGGGATGTGTGTGCGCGCATAATACACCCTGGATCTCAAAGGCCCAGTACAAAAGTACCAGGGGGCAGCTCACAAATGCTTTTTAAAAATGAGCCTGGCTTGGTGGTGCATGCTTCCAATCCTAGTATTTGGCAAGTTCTCTGCCAGCCTCAGCAACTTAGTGAGACCCTGTTTCAAAGTAAAGAGTAAACAATAGGACTGAGGGTATAGCTTGGAGTAGAATGCCCCTGGGTTCCATCCCAAATACCGCAAAAAAATAAAAAACAAAAAACAAAAAAACAACAAAAAACCCCTAAAACTGGTGATTGAGTAGGGCATGGTGGTGCATGCTTGTAATCCCAGTACTTGAGAGACTGAGACAGGAGAATTGCAGGTTCCTGGCCAGCCTCAGCAACTTAGTGAGCAACTGTTTCAAAACAAAAAAGAAAATAGAGCTTGGGGTGTAGCTTGGAGGTAGGATGCCTCTGAGTTTAATCCCTAGTATTGCAAAAAAAAAAAAAAAAAGTTGATTGAAAAGAATGTGGTCTAAATACATTGTTAAAGTCCAGCTTTTTATGTGGCGACAAGAACAGTTAAAACCACTTGTGCAGCTAGCGAGGCGTGGTGGCGCACACCTGTAATCCTAGTACTTAGGAGACTGGGACCAGAGGATCGCAGGTTTGCCAGCCTCAGCAACTTAGCAAGACCCTGTTTAAAAAAAAATATATATATATATGTGTGTGTGTGTGTGTGTGTGGCTGGGAATATAGCTCAGTGGCAGAATGCCCCTGGGTTCCATCCCCAGTAAAACATTCACACACACACACACACACACACACACACACACACACACCTGTGAGTCTCACTTTATGCCTATCTTGGTCTGAACTGCCTCCTGTCGGGGACTTATTACCACCCCAAAGGGGACCCCACAGTTAGCCCATGTACAGAGCTGATATACCCGGGTACATCCCAGAAGCCCCCCCAACACCTTCACCCACGACTGGGAAAGGACAGGTGGGGCTGGGGTTCATCCCCGGGATTGTTTGGTTGCAGAACCCGCCTTTTGTGTTTTTTTTTTAAATTCTGGGGATTGAACCCAGGGTCATTCTACCTCCAAGATATACCCCCAACCCTATTTTATTTTTTTGTGTTGAAAGAGAATCTCACTAAGTTACCATGATGCACTGCTGGCCTCGAACCCGTGTTCCTCCTGTCTCAGCAGAACCCACCCTTTTGGCAACTGTGCCTCCAACATGTCTTGTGTCCTCACAGTGCTCACCGCCATAGCCCAGGAGACAGGAAAACCAATCTTAATGGCATAGGGTTCAAACAGTGCTGTGACTGGGTTGTGCCCGGGATCCTGAACCGTGAGGGGGCAGCCCGGAGGGCTTCCGAGAAGAGGTGACATTTGTACTGTACTTTGAAGGCTGTTGGTAGAGAAAGAGATGAGAATTCCAAGTGGTGGAATATCACACGCCTAGGAAGAAGAAGGGGAAAGGGTACCTGCTGCCTTCCCTGGGGGGTCCAGGTGGTTTGGGAAGTCTCAGGGAATCCTTCAGGAGGTTGTAGGGGGAGAGGGGGTGGGCACAGGGCTTGACCTCCCTGGGCTTTGGTGGCAGGGTTGGATGGAAAGGGACAGACCTTGCAGAGTTTCGAGCAGAGAAGCAGCACCATCTGGGACGCGTCCGAGGGTCTCGCTTTCCCGGCACAGGGTTAGCACAGAGACCCGTCCCTTGTGCGGCCGGCCGGGGGTCCAAGAGTCGGACGATCAGGAGGCCTGGGCACAGGCAGGGGAGGGGGGCAAGCTCTGAGGGAGGTTCTGGTGCGGTTGAGGGGCTCCAGGGGGATTGTTTATGTAGTGGAGGCCAGATTCAGGGTGAATCGTGGATGGCTTACCCCAGTGCGGAATAGTCAGTGGTAATATTCAGAAACTGGGAGGGAGGGAGAGAGAGAAGGAGGAGGAGGAGGAGGAGGAAGAGGAGGAAGAGGAGGAGGAAGAGGAGGAGGAGGAGAGAGAGAGAAGAGAGAGAGAGAGAAAGAAGGAAGGAAGGAAGGAAGGAAGGAAGGAAGGAAGGAGGAAGGAAGGAAGGAAGGAAGGAAGGAAGGAAGGAAGGAAGGAAGGAGAGAGACAGACACAAGGCAGATAGGCTGGAGCCGGGTGGGAACAACAGTTTTAGACAAGATGGGTCCTCTGGTAGGGCCCCTGGGGAAAGTGATTTGAAACCTACTGCCCAGGACTCAGGCTGACAAGGACTCAGCGTCCGGGATCTCTGCTTTGCACCCGGCGTCCCATTGAGAATCGCACCACCTACACCATCGCGTTCCATCTAAGTAGCTGGCGATGTGTGATTCCCATTATAAGAAGAATGGAGGCCAGAGCGGAGCCTGCCTCCTTTGTAGAAGGCGATGTGGCTGGTCATCGGGGATTGGGGTGCAGCCTCGGGTCCCCAAGGTCACCTCCTCTTTCCTCTGCTGCTCACCTGGATGACAGAGGAGCCGGTGACCCATGGGGGACACGGAGAAAGCGGCTTAGGGTGGAGAGGGAGCCAGTGGTGTCCTGATGCTGGAGACACGGCTGGCTTCTGGGACGGAGGTCAGGCTGCAGAATCCTCCAGTGGGGAAGTAGGGAAGAGCGCTCCTGGTGCCTGGCGGTTGGGGTGTCCTGGAGTGACCTGGATTCATGCAGTTTCAAGGGTGACGAGGGTGTAGAAGTCGCCGCCGGAGCCTGAGCAGGAACTGGGAGGGGCAGGTGCAGAGGGTGCCGCAGAAAGCAAGCTGCCAAGAACAGGTAAGAGGTGGCTGGCCGCCCCTCACCCGCCCAGTCCCCTCTGCCCTCTCTGCAACTGTGTTTACAGCTTCACGGTTCTTAAAGAAGTGGCCCTTCCCTCCAGGAAACCCTGCGAGCTTCAGCCCCACAAAAGCGGGGTCCACCCTGGGAGGGGCTGGCTGCGTGGAAGGGGGGTGTCAAGGCGGCCATAGGCAAAGGAATCAGCTGCTGGTGCTGCCAGCTGGCCGCCTTGAGCCAGGTGTTTAACTTCTGGGTGCTGCCTTTTCTATAAAACAAAGCCATAAAAGAGCCCGTCTCCTAAGGTCTTGCCTAGAATCCCAGTACTTGGGAGACTGAGACAGGAGGATCTCAGGTTCAAGACCAGCTTCAGCAACAAAAAAGAGGGGGCTGGGGGTGTGTGTCTTTCAGAGGTGGAACAGCCCTGGGTTCAACTCTCAGTACAAAAATAAACCAGCAAACCTCCAAACACAAGAAGTAAAAAAACAAGATTCCAAAAGGGTTGAGGGTGTAGCCTGGAGGTAGAACTCCCCTGGGTTCAATCTCCAGGACAAATAAAATGAAATAAAATAAAATAAAATAAAATAAAATAAAATAAAATAAGGGAATTGGTGCATAGCACAAGCCTCCCGCCTTTCCTATAACTTCCCATAATTAAGGTTGCATTAATGAGTACAAGAATTCCCCCTTATCCGATGTTTTTATTTTCCATGGTTTTGGTTATCAGAGGTCCACCTCCACTACATATTACATGGAAAATTCCAGAAATAGTTCATAAAATAAAAAAACCCCTTTTATTGCAGTATATTATTTTAATTGTTCCAATTTTACTAGTTATTGTTGTTAATCTCTTACTCTGCCTCATTGGTAAGTTAAACTGTATCCCAGGTGTGTATGGGTGGCAAAAAACAGTCTATGTAGGGTTCACGCACACACTGGTGGACGAGAGGATTGGATATTCTGTGTGTGTGTGTGTGTGTGTGTGTGTGTGTGTGTGTGTGTGTTTTACTGGGGATTGAACCCAGAGGTGTTCTACCTCCAAGCTACACCCCCAGCCTTTTTGTTTTTGAAACAGGGTCTTGCTAGGTTGCTGAGAGTTTCACTAGGTTGTTGAGGCTGGCCTCGAACCTGTGATCCTCCTGTCTCAGCCTCCCAAGTACTGGGATTACAGGCTTGTGCCACCGTGCCCGGCTTTAATATTCTTCTTTTTGGTATATTGGGTTCCTCTCGTGACCTGTGGATGGAGATCATGCGCCCTCCTCTTGAGTCACCCTGTAACTTGTCTCTGAGGGGCAGACCTGGCAGGGAGGCACCTGTCCAGCAGAGGTGTGCTGTGGGGTAGGGACCTCACAGGGCCGTGGGCAGTGACCCCAGCCTGGTCACCCACCTGGCTGCCTGCTGGGGCCTTCTGTACAGTCTCACCCTCTGCAGCGTGCATGGTGGCCAGCCCTGCTGCTCCCCAGGTGTCCCCTATGGCTGGGCCTGCTCTTCTTGGAAACCGAACCTTTTAAACTCTGAGCACCTTGCTGGAGAGGAGGGTGGGTCGGAGTTGGAAAAGCAATCCTCTCCCTAGAAAGGAGGGCAGATCTCTGAGCATCCTTTAAGGCAGCCGATTCCGGCCCACCCCTGGTAGGTATATGGCGCCTGGACAGCTTGGTGACTGTCTTGCAGGCCCAGATCTTCCTCCAGGGACCTTTGAGACCCAGGGGAACCCTGGACCTCTTCCCTGGGCCCAAGCCCTTGCTGTTCACCCAGTGGCCGCGTGATGGCGCTGTGGCTCCACCGTGCGCCAGGCGGGCGGGCCTCTGCTTCCAGCCCCGCCGGCCGCGGTCACCCCCGGCGCCTGGCTGTGCCCGCCGCCCCGGCGCGCGGCTGGTGGGGAGCACAAAGCCTTGCTTAGAGCCTGGCCCCGCCGCCCCGCTGCCCCCCACCCCGGTGAAAAAGAAGGTTGGGCCTTCAGCGTTGTTTTCCCTCCCTGACCTGGCAGCGCAGAGGCTGTGTGCCACCTAAGGACTTTATTCTTAAAACATGTTCTTCTCTTTCGGGTCTTGTTTTTGTTTTGATTTGTTTATTGGCCTGCAATGGTCTCTGCAGTCGTCTTAGCAAGCTGGGCATCCGCTAAGGAGCTGCAGTTTAATTTAATCTGCACAGTTTAATTTAATCTGCACGGACCTGGGTGAGTGTGGGTGGACAGGGAAATGGCTGGCTGGTCTGCCTGAGCTCTCCTCCTTGGCCCGAGGTTCTAACCTGGCTCCAGAAGGTCCCTCTTAGAGCTTGTGCTTGCGTGAGGAAAGGAGAGGAAAGTGTTTGAACTCTCAAATTGCAGAGGAAGAAAACTGGGAAAGGAGAAAACGACGCTGTTAGAAAGTGCGCCGTATCGGACCCCACTCAGCAACACACTTTTGTAAAATGCTGAACAGCACAAAGAGAAGAGAGAAAAAAAAAATGAAAAGCATCCATGATTTTGCAGCTAGAAATGGCTTGTGCATTTTTACATCTCTTTCCAGAGTTTATTACTATTGCACAGATACGTTCTCCTTCATCCCCCAAACGAGGTCACTCGGTTCGGTTTGCTAGTCCGTCTGCCTTTGAGTTTAATATACGGTGAAGGCATTTGCTCAGCGAGCTGGTTTCTGAAAGTCCCATTCCGGCAGCTCCATTTCTGAACCTCTGGTGCAAGCTGCCCTCAGCCCAGGGTCTGTGTCCCATAATATCGCTGAAGCCCCGATTCGGACATTGGCAGAGGTCGATGGAATTGTAGTTTACCAAGAGGGCCGATCGGGAACTGTAGCTCTTTTTGGGAAGAGCCAGAGTTGCCCATTTTTAAATTTTTTTTTTTAAAGCAAGCCAGCAGCTCCATTTAAAATCAACGGTTCTTAACACACCTGGAGTAGGGTCCCAAATGCAGGCCTCTTGGCTTCCACCTTTCTTCCCGGAACCCCAGGTATCTGTGTGTGGGGTCAGAGCCCCAGGCTGCCTGGGGTCCAGTGGCTGAGAGCCAGGGCCCCAGGGGTCACTGAATCAGGCCTTGTCCCTCTGAAGGACTGGGAATAAATGCAAAGGCCGATGGGGGTGGGGCAGGCTGCTTCTCTCAGGTCCGTCTTCTCTGACCCCCTTCCTGCCAATCCAGGGGGCCGGTGTCTGGATGCAGGGCTCAGGAAGCTGTGCTCCCACCAGGGCCACGAAAGGCAGCAACAGAAACCCACCTGGGGCTGGGGTTGGCTCTCCGTCCTCCTGGCCTTTCTGGGCAGCAGGCCACCTATCTTTGGGGGGTGGGCTAGAAGAAAACTTTTATTACTAGGTTTTTTTCTGTGCTGTCTGGTTGTTGCCTGGAGGCTCAAGGGGTGGTGGTGTGACTTCAGGAAGAAGTGTGGGCACAGAGACAAAGGAGACCGCCCCATAGTAGCCCCGAAACGTCCTGCGTCGTGGGGTCTGCTGTGTCGAGGGGTCCGGGCAGCACAGGGTGAACATGGCCCTGCAGCCCCTCGACTTTGGCTTTGCGATCTGGGGGGAAATCATGGGACGCTTGGTTTCCGGTTTCTTATGGGTAAAATGGAGCAAAGACCTGCCAATCCTTAGGGCTGGTGTAAAGAGGGGTTGGGAGAGGGGACAGTCATTTCTTTTCGTTTTATTCGTACGTGTAAGTCTTTAATCCACTTTGAATTGCTTCGTGTATGTCAGATGATAATTTCTTAAAAGCTAAACAGTTATTAAATGACTCCCAGGGGCCAAACACCGTGCTAAGAGCTTTGTTTAGATGAATCTCCTTCATCCTTCCAAGACTCCAATGAAGCAGGTGTTGTTACATGCCCTTGGGGGGAAACTGAGGCCCATGGAGGTCATTTCTCTGCCCACAGTCACCCAGATGTGGGACTCTGAGCCCCTGAGCTCAGCTCATCGCCATTTTGGTCCATGGCTGTTGAGACCCCCGTCACCCTTTCTGCTGGAACAGCCCACTCTGTGCATCCAGCGGAAGGGCAGCCCGCCTGTGCCCTCCCCTGAGCACTTCCGGTTTAGAGCTTCCGGGATTTCTTTCTCTTGAAGTCATGGGGCGGGTTTCCCATCTCAGACATGGTGCCAGGCACACCCCTGCAGGGAATTGAACCCAGGGGCATTCTACCTCCAAGCTCCATCCCAGCCCTTTTTATTTTTATTTATTTTTTTATCTTGAAATAGGGCTTTTTTTTTTTTTTTTTTTTTTTTTTGCGGTACTGAGGATTGAACCCAGGGGCATTCTACCTCTGAGCTATACCCCTAGTCCTATTTTATATTCTTTATTTTGAAACAGGGTCTTACTAAGTTGCAGAGGACCTCACTAAGTAGCTGAGGCTGGCCGAGAACCTGCCATCCTCCTGTCTCAGCCTCCCAGTACTGGGATTACAAGTGTGCGCCACCATGCCCCGCTCGAAATAGGGTCTTATTTATTAAGTTGCTGAAAGTCTCACTAAATTGCTCAGGCTGATCTCCAGCCTGCAATCCTCCTGTCTTGGTGGGTGCTGAGATTCCAGTTATGCAACGCCACCATGCCTGGCCTGGCACTCCTGGAGTTTTGAATGAAGGATATTCAAGGAGAATTTATTGGTGCGATTTCACAAGTGTGAGTGTGTGTGTGATCCTCTTTGCTAGATAAAAGAAGAACCCAAGAACCAAAAGATGTGGCACCGGGTGTCAGATGGGACCAAGCAGTGGGCAGAGCGCCTCCCTGGGAGGAAGGCGGGGCCGGGAAGAGGTGAGAGAAGAGGAAGAGAGGGCCAGGATGGAGGAGATAGCTGGGGGACTTCTGGGGCCTCTTGCCCCAGGTGTCTGTCTCTCTCCCTCTCCCTCTCCCTCTCCTTCTCCCTCTCCCTCGCCCTCGCCCTCTCCCTCTTTCCTACTCACTCTCTCCCACTCACTCTCTCTGGACGCCACTGTCGATCCTCAGATTCTTTTAAAGAAGAAAGAGTCCACTCCCTGGACGCCTGGGAGGGGCCTAGCAGGACAGCGCTGGAGGTGACACTGAGGCGGGAATGAATTTCAGTTGATGCGTCATCAATCAGCCGAGACGCAGGAGGAGGCTTCCGCCTTCCATGCTGAGGACAGAGAGGAGGGGTGACTGCAGTGACCGACCTGGCAGAATGAATGAATGAATGAATGAATGAGAATGGTCATAAGTACAGTTATTTGCCTCCTTAAAAAAGAACAGGTGCAAGCCGGGTGTGGTGGCGCACGCTTGTAATCCCAGCATTCGGGAGGCGGAGACCGGAAGATCCGGGTTTGAGGCCAGCCTCAGCTACCTAGTGAGGCACTCCGCAACTTAATGAGACTCGGTTTCAAAATAAAGAATAAAAAATAGGGCTTGGGGGTATAGCTTAGAGGTAGAATGTCCCTGAGTTCAATCCCCAGTACCGCCACAAAAAAAAAAAAAAAAAAAAAAGAACAGTGCAGAAACTGACTTAAGTATATTGTTGGCTGAACATCTGTCCCCTCATTCTGCCCTGTGGTAGGCAAGATGTGGATTTTCCACTTGTAAACTTCTGCACCTGGAAAAGTTTTGATTTTTTTTTTAAGACAATCTCTTATCTGTAGATCTTCATGGGAGAAATTTATTCATTTGTTAATTTATTCAACAAATATTGGTGAAGCCCACGCTATCAGCCTGGCACTGTGCAGTGTGCCTAGGACACAAAGATAAGTGTAGGTCGAGGCCCTCAGGAGTTCCCATCCCCTGGATGGATGACTTGTAAACAGTACTTAGGGTTGCGTGGGATACTGCAATAACACACGGTAAGTGGTGGGAGAGAAGTCCAGACTTCTAGGGATACTGAGGAATGTGTGGCTGGTAGGAAGCCTTTATGAAGGAGATCCAATGGCCCTTGAAGGATAAGAGGGGTTCAAAGAGTGTTTTGGGGTGGGGAGAGGAAGAAGAGCATTCCAGGGAGAGGGAATAGCATGCATAGAGATCTGAAAAGGTGGGCATACCCTGAAAAAGTGCTATGTTAGGGCAAGGATAAGTTCAAAAGAGCCTTGAGTACAGTGCTGAAAGATTTCAGCCTTATTCTAATGAGTGGAGGAATGAGACAAGAAATGCATCTTAGATGGTGAGTGTCTTAGTCAGGATAGGTTAAGCTCTGCTGCAGTAACAAACATCCCTGAATGTCAGTGACTTGAAACTTTCTTATTCACATTACATGTGGGATGCAGATGTGGGTAAGGGAGGCTGTGTTGCAGGAACTCGGGTGATAGTGGCTCCTTCTTACATCACCTCTGTCTGAACTGATGACTCCTGAATTCATTGCAGTGGGGGAGAAGGAAGAAATATCCACAGTTTGTTGTCTAGAACTCGTATGACTGTCTAGTCAAGAGCACAGAGACATGTAGGGGCTCAAATGGACACTTTGGTTAGTAGCACAGACGACTCAGTTGGTGATGTGATACCTTTGTGCTGGGGATGGAGGTTGAAGGGGCAGGAGAGGTAGAGAGCTGGGTCTGACGTCTCCATTTCCTCTTTCTCTTGGAGGAGAGCTGCCGAGGTAATTGGGAGCCCTGTCATGGTACTGTCCGGGTGTGGCTGGTCATGGGTGTTTACTCTTGGTGGGGACATGCCCTGAACTGGGACATAACCAGAGTCATGTTCTAACAGGACATTCCACGTGGGATTTTATTGTCCTTCAACACTGAGCGATTTTAATAGACTCTTTTCCTACTGGGCTGCTGGGCCGTCTATTTGCTGAGAGTCGTGTGGTTTACAATAGTCCCACAGAAAGCTTTTGTATGGAATTGAGCAGCAGACTGTAAAGTGGACTTTTGTAGAGGATTTTGTTTCTTTTATAAAGATGCTTTAAGCAGAATTACTCAAACTGAACTTGCATTCAGTTAAGGGGAGACCTTTGTGACCTCCAGGTTGTCCTTTGCATATAACTCTTCAACTCCTTCTCCCCAAACAAAAGGAGAAGAGGGCCACCTTGGTCCGGTGAGAGGGGTCTTGTACTTCTTCTAGGTACTTTGGACTTTGTGCTTGCTAAAGACAGGGGTGTGCTGGTGGAGAAACCTGCTGTTGGAAGCCCCGCAGGATGCCCCAGGGCACTGGACAAACATACAGTCAAGGTGCGACTCTGGCGATGGTCTTTGTCTTAAGCCCCTTGTAGAGGCAAAAGCATATGCTTCAGTTAGTACTTGCATGGCTGCGACCCCAAATACCTGACGATCACACTTAGCAGCAGAAAGGTTTATTTGCTCACAGTTCTGGAGATTTCAGTGCATCTTTGGCCAAAGGTGACATTTACAGAGCTCAGGTCATGGCAGCAGAAAGGTGAAAGAGAAGGAGAAGGAGAAGGAGAGAGAGGGAGGGAGAGAGAGAGAGAAGAGGAAGAAGGAGGAAGAAGGAAGAGGAGGAGGAGGAGGAGGAGGAGGAGGAGGAGGAGGAGGAGGAGAGGAAAAAGCACCACCGGGGGAAGGGGATGAGGGATGTATATATATATGGTCCCCAAGGCCACGCCCCCCAGTGACCTAACTTCTCCAGCCCCACCCTACCTGCCTGCTTCTCCATTCAATAAATAAATCCATTAGTCCATCAATGAACTTATCCACTGATGAGGTTAGAACCCTTTCATGATTCAATTATTTCACCTCTGAGCTTTTTTTGCATTGTTAATATATGAGTTTTTCCAGGGGGCATGGTATCTCCAAACCATAACAGCATACTTTAGATTGGTTTCCAGACTAGCTGGTAGGAAAACATCCCCAAGGGGTTAAAGCCAGAGTGTCACGGGCTGATTTCTTTTGATTGAGGACAAGCTGTATAGCATTGGCACACAAATTTCGGGGAAGGCCTGTGGCTCCTGTTTCGCGCCTCGTGGCTGGCTGTCCAAATGTCCCCTGGTCCCTCACGCTCAGCAACTCTGCGACCGACTTGCTGTGCGTCTGTCTCCTCCAGCCCTGTGTTCCTGTGACCTTCGTCTGCACAGCGGCCCAAACACCCCGTGCGCCCTTATTTGTCGGCCGTCTCTTACCCCAGCTTGGACCACCGTTCAGTCACGACCTCCGTAATTCCCCACGCTTAGATCAGCTTGTTTATTTTCTAGGCGATTGCAACTGGTCTGTCAGTTCTTCTACCTTGCTTTTCATTTTCCGTGCTGATACTGGAATTATTTAACCTCATTTTCCTGTTCTGCAAAATGGGCCTCATTGTCATCGTGCATGTCTCCCAAGTTTTGAGTAAGAGAACACAAGATAGTTCCTGTAAAGTAAAAGGCATAGCACAGAAAGTCATGTTCAAAACAAACAAACAACAAGAAAAACCCCACGTTCGCTCTTTCTGGTTACCAATAACACTCCTTCCCTCTTGACCCTTGCGGCAGATTTCCTTTTCCTCATTTTGTATCCTTTACATATTCTGTCACAATCAAATGAGGACCTTTATTTTTTTTTATTTTTTATTTTTTTGCGGTACTGGGGATTGAACTCAGGGGCATTCTACCTCCGAGCTATACCCCCAGCCCTATTTTTTTATTCTTTATTTTGAAACCAGGTCTCACTAAGTTGCGGAGTGCCTCACTAGGTAGCTGAGGCTGGCCTCGAACCCGGATCCTCTCGTCTCAGCCCCCCAAATGCTGGGATTACAAGCGTGCGCCACCACGCCCGGCTTAAATGAGGACCTTTATAATGACAAATGTCAAAGGAAAACTTGACGAAAATATTGTCCATGTGAAATTTGAAATATTATTATTATTATTATTATTATTGTTGTTGTTGTTAGAAGTAGTAGTACTAAGGATAGACTCCAGGGGCATTCTACCCATGAGCTGTCCCCCCACATCAACTCTCCCTGGGATGTGATAGACACAGGCCTGAGCCTTGGCTACACTGGGAAGCCTGTAGCTTGGCCTGGATATTAGTTTTTTTTTAGCCTAAACATCTCTAGGATGACTCCTTCATTCATTCTCAACATTTCTTTCCCAGAATTTCACACCCTTTTCCACCATGAAATGACAGCAAGTCACACTGCATTCATTAAGCGTTTCCATCCCTGCCCTCTCATCTCAAATCTCAAGCCCAGGTAGTCCTCAGGTCAGGGTGCGGGGTGCTGCTTTCCCGGGCTCCTCTCTTGGTGAAATTGTGGGCCAAGGCAGGAGCCAGTGAGGGGACAAACTCTGTTTCTTCCACTCGGCCTCTGTGCTCTGCAACCCCCCCCCCCCC
>PVLC010007269.1:0-17500 GCA_004027655.1 Graphiurus murinus | reverse complement strand
GTTCATCAGCGCCCGAGAAGCAGCTCACAGCATTACCAGCTTATAAGCATGAAGAGGCTTCCAGAAGAGAGAGCAAGACTCCAGGGTCGTCCAGACTGAAACACAGCCAGGGCGAGGACTCAGGCCGTTGAAACACAGCCGTTGCTCTCCTTCAAGTGGGGACATACACTACTACCAGAGAAACTGCATCAATACCTACGAAATGAACGAACTATCAAAGTCTCTGCCCGGGAAGGTCAAAGTACACCTGTGCACACAGTCTGGACCGTCTGGACTTTACCGTCTAGACCTAGCTGTGTCTCCATAGGCGAGGTACTTAGCCTCCCTGTGCCTCGGTTTCCTCATTTATAAAACCGGGAAGACTAAAAATAATTAGCAGGTGCATTTGTGAGGGTTGAGCGAGTCCATCGTTATAAAATGGTTGGGACGGCGTCTGGAACTTGGTGTGCACTTGGCATGGCTCAGCGATCCTGAGGGCGGCTGCTGTGGTTATCTTTAGGTGGAGTACAAGCACACAGGTACTAGAAGGGGCGGGAAGCAGCGTGAGTCCAGGAACCAAGCCCCTCGGGAGGGAGGGGTCATCGGCTGAGGGTCGCAGGTGTGGACTGGGTCAGGTTCCCAAGGAGGAGAGATGACACAGGTAAGCCACGGGGTCCGGGGTGGCACATGGAGGTCACAGGAAGGAGGCAGGCTTTGATAGGAAGGTCCCAGGTGCAGCCTCTGAGAGACGGGGCATCCTAGGGGCTACCTGGAGGGGGGGACTGGAGCTTGCTGCCACCCCTGAGTTGTCTGGGAAAATGCCACTCAAGGAAAGTCTGGGAAAACTTCGCTGGGGGTGGGGGAGGCCTGTGGGGGAGAAAGGGAGGAGGAGGACGCAGATAAATGTCTCAGAGTTGAAGGGGCGTAGACTGAGCGAGTGGCCTTGGGCTGGTGTGTGGGGGGGGGCAGCTGGGACACTGGGAAAATGGAAGCGATTGTAAGAGCCCCGGTCCAGGGACAGGGTGCACACAGCAGTGCGTGTCCTTTTGTTTGTGTGTGCCTGTGTGATACTGGGATTGAACTGAAGCCAGGGGTGGTCTAGCTCTGAGCTACACCCCCAGCCCTACCTATTTACTTACTTATTTATTTATTTATTTATTCATTCATTCATTCATTTAAAGCCGGGCATGGTGGCACATGCTTGTCATCCCAATACTTGGGAGGCTGAGGCAGGAGGATTGCAAGTTCACAGCCAGCCTCAGCTACTTAGTGAGACCCTCCGCAACTTAGTGAGACTCTGTTTCAAAATAAAGAATTAAAAAATAGGGCTGGGGGTGTAGCTTGGAGGAAGAATGCCCCTGGGTTCAATCCCTAGTGCCTCAAAAAAATAATATATATATAAAATAGGTCTGGGGGTATAGCCTCATGTGAGCGGAGTTCTATAGTATTTGTCCTTTTGTGACTGGCGTCTTTCACTTGAAGTCATGTACCTCAAGGTAGCCCATGTCTGAATTCCTTTTCTTTTGAAAGGTGATCAATATTCCACTGTGTGGATTGACTATGTGTAAAGCAGAGTTAAAAGGGCAAGTGCCTCAGGACCCAAAGTCTGCTGAATTTTGCACCTGCTGTGTTTCTGAACTGGCACCTGTCGTCTTGCGTGGGGACTTCCAGGCCTGGTGCTGTGTTCTGGGTGGGAAACTCATCCCAGAGGTAAAAGTGGCTTTTCTGGGGAGGCAGGCTTGTGATGTTCCTCCTGCACAGCCTCCTCTGTGCAGGAAACATTGAGGTGTGTCCCCATCCTCCTGTCCTTTGGCAAGCCGCCTTCCTGGATTTGCAGAAGTGGGATTAGGATTGTTTAGCCTGGGCTTAAAACTCACAAATGGTGACGTGGGTTAGACATCAGCTGCTGGCAAGGAGGGGCATGCGGAATCATTCCACCAACTACCAAGTTGGTGGAATCTGAAGGTGTTTGGGGGGTGTTGGATAAGATATTTTTTCAAAGGGATCTAAGGGTCCAAAACCGAGTGCTATTCCTGGCTTTTCTGTCATTCATTCTAAGACTCTGGGGAAGCATCTCATGGTCTCACTTCCTCGGTTTTCTCCTTGGTAAGATTTGGGGAACAAGTCCAGCCTCCTTACGCCACAGAGGCCTTTAACCTGGAAAGATGGTCATAGCTTGGAAACTTTTAAAAGGAGGTTCCCCTTGGTTTGGATGGAACCCCCAGCTGGTGTTCCCTTTTATATAACACCTCTGTGCGCAGGTTAGCTGCCTTTATCCATCTCCTGGTTTCCTTTGCAGACTTACCTTGCAGATTCATTCATTCCATAGACTATTCCCTGACTGCTTTCCCTGTGCGAGGCGCTGAAGCAGCATGCTGACGAGAGAGACGGAAAGGCAAGCAGATTGTCAGACATTAAGTGCATGCTGATTCAACTTTTGGAGGCAACCAGTGTTTGGTGAAATCATACCAACCAGTGGCTGTTGTTATTGTTATTATTATATTTTGTGGTACTAGGGATTGAATCCAGGGGTGTTCTACCTCTGAGCTACACTCCATACCTTTGAAGCAGAGTCTTGCTTGGTTTTTGAGAGTCTCACTAAGTTGCTGAGGTTGGCCTCAAACCTGTGATCCTCCTGTCTCAGCCTCTCAAGGACTGAGATGACAGGTGTGTGCCACCACCAACAGGTTATTATAATGCCCAGAGGCCAATTCAAGCTGTGCTTTTAGGCCCCAGCAGAAGAAGGTTGAGTTTCACTCTTTTTTTTTTTCTCAGTACTAGGGATTAAACCCAGGGGCATTCTACTACCAAGCTACACCCGCAGTCCTATTTTTATTCTTTATTTTGAAACAGGGCCTCACTAAGTTGCAGAGGGCCTCACGAAGTAGCTGAGGCTGGCCGAGAACCTGGATCCTCCTGTCTCAGCCTCCCAAGTACTGGGATTACAAGCGTGTGCCACCCGGCGGCGATTTTGACCCTTAACGACTCTGCATTCCTTTTGTGTGTCCTGTGTGTTCAGGTGTGTGACCTGCTTGTCAGGTTCGGCACTCACAGGCATTCCCCCCCAAGGTCATCTTGGCCATGACAGATGCATCGATATTTTCCTTTGTGACAGGAGAGTGTCAATGAATTATGGGTACCAACAGTGCTTGGTGGGGGTCATGGGAGGGGAGATGGCTCTTGGGGGGATATTTGGTACCTGGGTCCCTGCTCTCTGAAGAGATGGCCTGCATCCAGATTTCTCACTTCAGGTTGTAGATGTCACTTTTGTCCTCAGGACTGAGACTGTGACGGGCACAGGTCTTTCTAAGCCATCAGTCATGTACTAGGTAAAGCTCACATGAGGACAATCAGGAAGTCATCATAAAAGATCCTGTTTTCTGAGTGAAGATAATTATCAAATCCTGATAATGAAGAGATGGGGCAGAGGCTGGGCTTGGTGGTGCATGACCGTAATCTCAGTACTTGGGAGGCTGAGTTAGGAGGATCACAGGTTCAAGGCTAGCCTCAGCAATTTAGCAAGATCCTTAGAAATTTAACAAGACCCTGTTTCCAAAACAACAACAACAACAACAACAACAACAACAACAACAAAAAAACTAAAAGGGATAGGAGGAGTGAAGCCGGGCGTGGTGGCAGATGCTTATAATCACAGTTCTTGGGAGACTGACAGGAGAATCGAAGGTTTGCAGCCAGCTTCAACTACTTAGTGAGACCCTGTTTCAAAATAAAGAATAAAAAATAGGGCTGGGGATGTAGCTTGAAGGTAGAATGCCCCTGGCTTCAATCCCCAGTACCACACACACACACACACATACACAAAGGGCTATGGGTATAACTTGGAGGTTGAATGCCTCTGGGTTCAGCCCCCTAGTACCAAAAATAAAATAATACTAAGTAAAATTTTAAAAAGAGTTTGGGCAGAGTTTCCCGGTGAGGAACCCTTTGGTGATGAGCTGGTTTTGGGGCTGGCGCTACTATACAAACTCTTGATGTGCTCTTCTACGTTACAGAACCAGAAGGAATGATCTGCCTTCATCGTGTAACTCGGGGAGTTCTGAGTGGAGCCCGGGGAGACCTGCCTCCTGTTCTGGCCTCACTGTGACTATCTGAGCATGTGGGGCAAGTCCTCAACCTCCTTGGGCCTCTGCTTCCCCCCTGGTGAAGTGAGAAGGTTGACCAGATGCCCCTGGGATCCTTCCCCGGCGTCTCTGTCTGATCCCCCCATCTGTCCCTAGCAGAATCTCCAGCTCTTGGGGACACCGTCTCAGGCCATAGCTGGGTCTCCGGTACAAACCTTGGGGACCAGTTTCCAGAGAGTGTTTAATACACAACCCTGCAGACTCTTGCAGACCTTTCTGGGTAACACTTACTTCATTGCTCTTTTTAAAAACGAATGAAAGAAAGAAAAGGGCACTTAGCAGGCTCAGGGTAATCGGGGCTGACAGATGTCACTCAGAATTTGATTATTTAAAGCCACAATGATTTTCCAAATAACCCCCAAATATATAATCCAGCCTCAAAATCCTGTCCTGTAACAGAGGCCAGGGAACCCTGGAGGAAATGAAGTCAGAATCTTGGCCCCCTTGACTGCTGGGTGAGTGGCTTTGAATGCATTTATGTTCTCAGAGAAATACAGGAACACGGAACCGTGTTGGGTTACTTAGTGTGCCGCCTGGGCCACAGAGCTAGGGTGTCTTGTTGGGGGTTTCTCCAGGGTACCCCAGCCAGCATTACACCTCTGCTGGTCCCTATAAAGAGTTTTCTCCCCAATCTATGAATGCAGGAATGAATATGTAATAACTTGCATATACTTAACATTAAGCACCCTTGTATCTATAGGTTACTCTGATATGTATATATATATACACATACTTATATTTGTATATATACATACATATGTATATAGGTTTTTTATTTTTATTTCTGGTGGTATTGGGGATTGAACCCAGGGACATTCTACCTCTGAGCTTTACTCCCTAACCCAGTTTTATTTGAAACAGAGTTTCACTAAGTTGCTGAGAGTCTGGCTGAGTTGCTAAGGCTGGCCTCAATCTTGTGATCCTCTTGTCTCCGCTTCCCAAGCCCTGAGATTCCAAGCATTTGCTGCCATGCCTGGCTCTTCTGCTATATTCAGAAGATCATTAACAGGAGAGTGGCAGAGACAGTCATAGAAGGAATCTGAGATATATTGATTACCCGCCATCGTCCAACCGTTGTGCTTTATTTAACCTGCATATTTATTTATTCTTCCTAACTATTAAGTATCATTAACCTCTGTATCAATCGCACAGACCCCTCATTAGTAATCAGGAGTACATTAATTAACCTTGTAGGGGTGATTGTCCCATTTTACAGATGTGGGCATCGAGGCCCAGAGAGGTTAAGGAGCTTGCCTGGTGTACAACAGCTAGGAGATGGCAGACCAGTGCTTTGAATCTGGGTGGGTAGACTGGAGTTTGGGAAACGCCGTGAATCTCATGACTGGTTAAATATCCTGAGCCAACGTCTGGGCCAGGGACATCGGGTGGGATCCTGTCTGTCTTTCTAGGACTAGGAACCGCAGAGGGCCTTTGCCCCTCCCTAGCTGGGGAGCTGTCACCAGCAGCACTGTGTCCCCAGGCGGCGGCCCCTGCAAGGTGCCTGCTGGAAGTTATCTCTCCAGATCCGTGGCCAGGAAGCATCTCCGGGTGGCTTCCGAGCCAGGGAGAGAGGCAGGCTGGGCTGCCAGCGTCTGCCTGGCTGTTATTTGGTTTTCTCTGACTGGACCTTTGTTTCTGTGAGGCTCCCGTGCCTGGGCCGCATGGAGCGCTAGCCTGGTTAAGTAAACACCGGTGGAATATTACCTGTCTGTTAACCTGTCAAAATTGCTTTACAGCCCCGTTTCATCTTCCCCCCCGCGGAATTTCCCCTGGAGTTCTGGGCCTCCTCTTGGCCCTCCTCCGTCCGACAGGGTCCCCACCCCCTGAGTCATTAAATATTGTCAGAGTTCCGCCACTTACTAAGGTCGCCGCTGTGTTCGCCCAGTTCAGATAAATTGTTGTTGACTCTGTGATGCAGACCAAGGACACTGGGCTCCCAGCCCTAAGGAAGTCATCAGTGCGCCTGCCAGGGGGCCAGGGGGGCTGCGGGGCTGCAGAGCCGGCGGGGGGAGGCCACGGGGAGGGAGGCCTGCCTCCCTGGCCAGTGGACTGGCTGCTGGCTGCCCGGCGGCCCTTCTTCCTTCCCTGTCCGCCTGCTCCACCCTCTCTCCAAACATGGAGTTTATAAATTTGAGGGTCTTAGGGCAACGGCCAGTTCCAAGCCTCCTAGTTATTAGAGGCTGGTCTCATGCCTGATTAAATGCATTCAAGGGCTCTTTGGAGATTCACTTAAAAAAAAAAGAGTGGTCATATATGTATTACATAAAATTGATCATTTAAACCACTTTAAAGTCCGTGATTCAGTGGCGTTAAGAACATTTGTGATATGTAACTATCACTACTATCTAGTTCCAGAACTTTAAAAAATATATAATATATATTTTTCTATATAAAATATATAAATATATATATATATATTTGTACTGGGGATCGAACCCAGGGATATTCTACCTCAGAGCTACACCCCCAACTCTTACTCCCCGCCCCCTTTTCTTTTTTCTTTCTTTTTTTTTTTGCAGTACTGGGGATTGAACTCAGTGGAGTTCTACCTCCGAGCTATACCCCCAGCCCTATTTTTTATTCTTTTATTTTGAAACAGGGTCTTACTAAGTTGGCGAGTGCCTCACTAGGTAGCTGAGGCTGGCTGGGAACCCGGATCCTCTGGTCTTAGCCTCCTAAATGCTGGGATTACAAGCGTGCACCACCATGCCCGGCTCCTTTTTTCTTAAACAGGATCTTGCTAAGTTGCTGAGGTTCTTGTTGAGTTGTGGAGGCTGGCTTCGAACCTTCGATCCTTGTATCTCAGCCTCCTAAGTACTGGGATTACAGGAATATGCCACCATACCCAGCAAAAAAATCTTTTTTAAAAAAATCTTTCTTATAATTGATATGCAAAAATTGCACATATGTAACATACATTTTGAAGAATTTTTTTTTTTTGTGGTACTGGGGATTGAACCCAGAGGCATTCTACCTTCTAGCTACACCCCCAGCCCGATTTTATTTATTTGGAAACAGGGTCTCACTAGGTTGATGAGAGTCTCACTACTTGCTGAGGCTCTCCTTGAACCTGTGCTCCTCCTATTTCAGCCTCCCAAGTACTGGGATTACCAGCATGCACCACCACGCCTGGCCATTTTGAAGAATTTGGACATATGCCTACACTATCCCACAGGAAACTCCATACCCGTTGGTGATTATTTCCCATCATCCCCCTTCCCCAGCCTTGGCAATCCCTGGTCTACCTTCTGTCTCTAGGAATCTGCCTGTTCTGGGTATTTCATCTGAACAGAATCACAGAATATGTGGCCCATTGTGTCTGGCTTCTTTCTCTGAGCTAATGTCTTTGAGGTTCTAGGATCCAGTGTCTTCTGCTCGAGCTCTTCCGGGGGACAATGGATGACGGCTAGGAACCCATGGCAGGTGATCTCAACTTCTTCCTGGCAGTAGTTCCTCGTTTCTGGTGGGCTCGGGCCTCTGGTCTCTTCTTCAGTGTCTGGGAGACCTGGAACAATTTCACCACCTACCTGGGGAGGTCCTTTTGACTTTCCCCTGAAACCACGAGGCCTCCCTCCCTACCGGATTCATCCATCCCAGGCGCTCTACTCTCCTTCCTCCTCTGAGTCTAAACCCCTGACAGCTCATGGGGACATGCCTTTGGGCCCCTGGGCCCCTCACTTTATAGCCGAGGGTGTGGGCTTTGGGGACGCTGGAGGTCCGGGTGGAAACTGGACTGTTAACTCCTTCTTCAGCTTCAGCATTTCTACCTGTGTAACAGGATGGCAAAGCCCATCCCTTAGGGCTGTAGAGATTGAGTGCACTACTAACTCAATCACCGTGTATAGTGTATAGTCCTGTTGTTTAGAATGTTTACGGTAATTGGTCATTGTTAATAAAATTATCAGAGCCAGCACCCCCCATCCTCCTCCTATAGACCTTTGCCATTCTAGAGTTAACTTAGAAGGTACACAGGGGCTTTAGTGTGTATTTTATTTTATTTACTCTGTGTGTGTGTGTGTGTGTGTGTGTGTGTGTGTAAGAAAGAGAGAGAGAGAGAGACAGACAGACAGAAAGAGAGGGAAAGATTGAGCCCTGGGGGCCTTCTGCCTCTGAGCAAACCCTCCCCACCAGTCCTACTTTATTTTTTTGTTTTGAAACCGGGTCTTGGTAGGTTGCTGAGGACCTGACTAAGTTGCTGAGGCTGTCCTCCAGCCTGCGATCCTCCTGTCTCAGCTTATCAAGTACTGGGATGACAGGCATATGCCACTAGGCCCGGCTAGTGTGTATTTTAATTCGATGCATTTGTTGGTTTTCAGAATTCTGCAAGGCTCCCAACTCAGATCATGGTTTGTTCTGGGACAAAGAGAAAACTTTGCTTCTATCCAAGTTAGCAACAAAATTTCTCTCTCTCTCTCTTTCTTTTTCTTTTCCCTTTTGTGTTTTGCCCCACTGTTTTCTGGAATTTCTCCCAGTCTGAGACTATTCTCAACACACTCATGTTTCTATTCTCTGCGCTGACCTTGCAGGGCCTTGGTGACAGTGCGGCCCGTTAATCTTGTATGACACACAACGGGCTCCACCAAGTGGGAAAGAGTTAACGTGCCCCCCGAGCGACCCGTCCATTTGGGGGCTGGGGGAAAAAGGGACTTTATTTGCAGCCTGACTCAAGTTCTGTGAGCAGTTCTACGAAGCTTATTATTAGGCTTATAATTATTATTCTTAACTATCTGTTTATATCATCTATCGTACATTTATAATATGATGCATCATTATTGTTATTATTTATTTATTACGTGCTCTCACAAAGCAGGCTGGGTTGGCACTGGTGGGCTTCTGACGTCAGGTCCCGAATCTTGGGCTGTTGCAAGTGATTAGCAGATTGCAAAACCTCTTTGTTCCTTTGGTTGGTTCCACGCCTGTGAACTCCTGGCCCTCGGCCTGTGGCCTGTGTGTCTCTCGGTGTGAAGACAGGAAGGGGGCTGCTGCCCAGGCCGGCGGTGGGCCCACTCTCGGCTGCTGCTCCCTGGGCCTTCTAGGGGGGGGCCCAGCAGAACCAGGGCAGACCCCTTCCTGCCTGGGATCCTCAGGATGAGTTTCTTGCTTCCCTTGGCTGTTGGAACAGAACTCACTTTTGTTTCCTAAAGGGAGGTAGCTTTTTAGTTTTAATTAAAAGAGAAATGGCCACGCTTCGGAAGTCAAGCAAAGAAGTTGCTCATTTCCTTCTTATTATTTCTCCAATGGTCTGAGTATGTGACTTGTTTTCAAGTCAGGTTTGTTGAGGTATACTTGACATGCAGAAAAATCCACCTTTTTTTCAGTGTTGGGTGGATTTTAGTTTTTTTCACAGTTTTTTGAGGTGAGATCGTTTCAGGCATCCTGAGAAGTGGTCCTAGGGAGACAGACAGACAGACAGACACATAGCCAAAGGGAAACTTTGGTCCCTCCTTTGGGAGGGCAGACAGTTGCTAGGTCTTTGCCCTGATACTTCAAGGCTCTCCCAAGCAGACCCTGGCTGAGCTAGAGGAGACAAGTTGTATGCCCACAACCGGGGTTCAGCCAGATATCCCCCTTTTCTAAGACTGACCCTAGCTCTGAGCTTCTGCCTGCAAAGGCCTCTGCACTGTTCACACCAGGGACCCACAGCATGGGGACTGTGGTCGTGTGGGATGTGCCCCTCTCAGGGGAGGGGGTGGGGAGACTAGGCCTTACTTTCTTCTTCACTAGCCAGAAGAATTTCTTGGGGACCACTGTGGGCTCTGGGCAGAGACTGCGCCCTTGACCCCTTTGAGTCTGAGCCACCACAGGGAGAGCTCTCCACCCAGACCCACTGGATAAAGTCCTGGTGGATTTCACATCATGGTGCTCAGAAACAGGGAGGAAACCAGCCAGTTACCATCTAAGCAAGACTTCTGGATGGGCTGAGACCATCAGATTTGAAGGAGGCTGATGCTTTCTCTGCTGATTCCTTTCCTGGTCCTGCTCCTAAGAGAGAAGGACACAGGCAAAAACTCTGTGCTCAGATAAGCCACCTTAAACAAGAGGGCGAAAGGAGACAGGAACACACTCCAAGTGTTCCTGCAGCTACCCCGATTCTCCTCTAGGGCAACTGTCTTGCCTTCAACCCCTGAAGAGACCTAAAGCAGCTTAGGTCACCATGGGGATGGTGGCTGGGGAGCCGTGGGCTGTCAGCAAAGCAAGTGGAGCCTGAGAGGGCCTGGGAGAACAGCCCTGTCTCCTGCAGCAGCTGTGGGCTTGTAGCCACGTCTTGGCTGGGCGATAGTGCGTCCAACTTGTTTGGGGCCAGGGCTGAATCACCACGAGTCCCCCACGGTGTTGGCAGCGGTCGCTTAAAGACCCAGGACTGAAATAACAGAAGTGGTTAGAGGTTGTGGCTGCAATCGGCTGGAGGAGGGGCTCTGTGGGAATCTCCCCAGATGGAAGGAGAGCCCAGGCGTGCCAAGGGGGAGGTGGGGAGATCTTCGAGTTTGCTAAGTTTGGGTGGGGGGGAGCTTAGGGATTCTCTCCGTGAGCCCTTCCAAGGGGCTCTTCCACTAGCCAGGCTAACGTTTATGGAGAGCTTAGCTAAGTCCTGAAATGCATTCTTTACGCTGACGCCTCCCCGGGCACAGGTAAAGTGGCTGGATTCACAGAGGAGAAAGAGGCTTAAAGGGATTACGTGACTCACCCAAAGTCAAAAGCAGATCTCTGACTCCTTCCTCAGGTTCTGTCTCTACCCTTTAAGCCTCACTTCTTTGTTAACTAGCTCATGCTGCCGGGTTCCTGTTTGATCAAAATTCCTGACAGGAACAACCTAGACAGGAAAGGCATATTTGGCTCATGGTTCTGTGGTATAGTGCAGAGGTGGCTGACTCCAAGGCAGACATCATGACATCATGGCGGCATGGTGTGAGGTCGAGGGCAACAGCTTATTTCCTGGCAGTCAGAAAGCAGAGAGAGAGAGAGAGAGAGAGAGAGAGAGAGAGAGAGAGAGAGAGAGAGAGAGACACTATGAATGTGTGTCCAGAGGAAGGAATCCTCCTGCCCAGAAACATCTAGAGCTTTCCCAGCCTGCTCCTCTCGTTGCCCACTCCAGGTTGGCACCCAGTAACGAGGGCTCGTAAGGGTGACCCTGGGGGTAAATCACCCATCTTTTCCTCTGGGAGGATGGAGGGGCAGGGACAGACTGGGAAGTGGCATTGGAACTGAGTGTCCTGCTTATTGAGGGCACCCTGGACTCTCATGTCACATTACATAAGGGTTTTGCCCACTCTTGAATTTCCCTTTGGGAGTGTCCTGTGTTCCAAAATGGCCTCTCATTCTTCCTTGCATAGGATGTAGAAAATGAGCTGGCAGCTCTAGGTCCCTGTAGCAGGAGAACCTGGGGGAAGGGGAGGGTTTTTTGTTTTTGTTTTTGTTTTTCTTGGAAACCGTTGTTTCTATCTGTAACCCCATGCTCTTCTGTGATTGGCCCAGTGAGAGTGGTAGACCAGATGAACCAACCTGAGGAGTTGTGAAGGATTCAGACTCTGGGGCTTTCTTATACACATTTGCCCTAAACTCAAATCAATATAGAATTAGAGGATTACAGGCTATAGGAAAGCAACAAGGCAGTTTGTGGTTTTTAAAGGAGGCATGGCCGCCCCTAAGTCACTGCTCTTCGTCTCTGATCTGGAGACCCAGAGAAGGGGCTGGCCAGGATGTCAGAACTGGTCCTTCCTGCAGGTGCTTCTGAGCCAGCCCCGGGGCCAGCAGCATCCGGTTAAGATGGGATGGAGGCAGAGGCCCGAGAGCAGCCGGGCCCACGTGGGCCTGGCATCCTGTGGCACAGCACGAGGTAGAATTCTGGATCCCCACTCCTCGAACCTGGGTCCTGAACAATGCTTCCATGGTACAGCCTCGAGGGGGGCTTACTCACAGGGGGGTTCTGCTGTCCCAGCTCCTTGCCAGAGCGCCCTGCAGCTCAGACCCATTACAGTATTTCCTCAATGTCAGGCTTAATTTGCTGCCAGTTGCATTTGATTCCAGCAGCCTGTTGTATTTACAGGAGGGAAGTTTTTCTGGGTTTGCCCCATCTTTCACAGTTTATGCTTCTAGAACATGCGTAACTACGCACGATTAAAAGAGCGCATGCGCGACAAGGAGGGGGCTTCGCTTACAGCTCAGGGCTCTCGTAAAACCTCACATGGGGGAGTCCCTTCCCCGCAGATCCTGCTTGTGACTGAGCCCATGTGTGTAGGCACCGTGCTGCGAAACCCCCTGGTCTGATCTTGTGACGACTTGGGTTTCAATAGAAGGTTGGGCACTTGAATGAAAGATCTCCACATAGACCCAAAATGGCTCCATTAGCAGAAATGCACTCACTTCCTCCTGGAAGAGACGCTTGGAAATCAGGGTGCTTTGGTTTCTAAGGGGCTTTCTTTTCCCTTTGCAGTAACTCATTGCAGTGAAACCAAGCTGATCAGAAACCAGGCTGCCTTGGTTTCCATTTCTCCCCCAGCTTCATTGAGGGACGACTGACAAAAAGATCATATAAATTCCAGGATTGCAAACTGATGGTTCAATACATAGAGGGACACATTTGTGGATTGCTGCAAAATAATTAGGACATTTGCCACCTCTGTAGTCATCATTTACATGTGTGCATGCACATTGGACCCGTAAGATCTACTCCCATAGCAGATTTCAAGGGGGCAGTGTGGTATTGTTGTACTGTGGGTCAGATTTGTCGAACTTACTCATCTCATAACTGGAAACAGTCCGGTTCTCCGTGTTCTCCTCTTCCTAAGCCCTCTTCTCCCCGATGGCCAGACAGTCAGGGAGTAGAAGGCTGAACATGTCTTCAGGGCAGATACAAAGTCCCTGAAACCAATTAGAATTTTCTCATCCAGGGGCAGACCCTCCTGTGGTTTCTGGGCAGGATTCAAAGTGGAATGGAGCCGGGCGTGGGGATGCATGTCTGTAATCTCAGTACTTGGGAGGCTGAGACAGGAAGATCGCAGGTTTGAGGCCAGCCTCAGCAACTTAGCCAGACTCTGTTAAAAAAAAAAAAAAAAAAAAAAAAAAAAAAAAAAAAAAAAAAAAAAAAAAAAAAATATATATATATATATATATATATATATATATATATATATATATATATGAATAATAGGGCTGGGGGTGTAGCTCAGAGGTGGGGTGCCTCTGGGTGCAATCCCCAGTAACTAATACACACACACACACACACACAAGATAGGGTTCTACCAACTGCTCAACCAAACCACAGAAGCCCCAGGGAGATAACAAGGCTGAGATCACGGGCGTTGTTCGGCTTGGGGATGGGGTGGGGGTGCGGGGGTGTAGAACTCGCATCCTCTGTCCCAGAGTCTTTGCTCCTCCCGACCCCAAGGTGTGGCCTTGACCAGAGTGGCAAGATTGCAAACACAGGGGGAAGAAAATATCTTGTGTGGCTGCCTTTTTTTTCTTCCAGAATATTCTCCACTTCCTGTTGCTTTTAATCGGTTACAGTTAGAGACTCTTAGTTTAAAGTGGTGGCTCCCTTTAAGAGGTTGTGTTGTGTATTAATTCAAGCTGAGCTTGGCATGGAAGAGCACTCCCTCTGACCAGTAGCTTATTTTCTTTCTTTTTCTTTTCTTTTTTTTCCCTTTTTGCAGGCAAGGATGGCGCTTAAGAATTCCCCAGCATGGGGTAGGGTTCAATTTTCTCTAAACCTTCCCAGTCATCCCAAATATATAGCATTTGATGGTGTTTCTAAGCTTGGGGACAAAGTGTTTTGCATGGAAAAACAGGAGTCTGAAAATAAAATATGGGCTTCTTTTGAAGACACCCGTGGGCACAGTTAGCATGCTGGGCAGGTCCTGGTTCAAACTCAGTTTGAGCCATTTCTAGATATGCAAGCAGTTTTATAGTCTCTATCCTTCTCCCTGTTCCCTTTTTCATAAAAAAAATAAAAAATAAAAAATAAATAAGCACCTAACTTTGCTGACTCTCAAATCCTTTTGTCCTTCCTGTAGTATGCATTACCGCACAAGCCTGCTCAACCATTTCTTTCAGGGAGTTTCAATGGATCCTACAGAGAGATGAGAAGGAAATTAAACTCGGTGGGGGTTGCCCTTGTACCCCGAAAATCATTCCATGATTGAAATGCCACCAAAACCCCAAAGAGCTCTGGGTGTCAAACCCAGAGAGGAGAGAGGCCCTAGCTGGAGTGTACGAGAGTAAAAGTTTAATTTCTGGGTAGTTCTTTGAAAAGATCAGTGTAGTTTTGGGGAAAATGACTGTCTTAAAAGTCTGTTAACTCTTTCCAGCCCTGCGATGTTCTCTCTAAGGTTGTGGGGGGTCAGTTTGCCCAGGAAGTCTTGGATTGTCCAAAGTGACTCTAAGCCAAGATCTATTGGTGAGATGCGAAGGGGGCTCAGACTCTCGGGAGGAGAGTGTGGACTGCTAAGTTAAAAGCCCTAAAGGACATACCCTTGGTGCTATCAGTCACCACACAGACGCACAACGAAAGGGATTTGCCCATCCTGTGTTTATGAAGCAGAAGAAAAATGGAAGCCAATCAATAGGAGGGTAGCACTTACTTATTATCCTAACTGAATGGGATGTTAGGGAGCCATCGGAGGGGAGGCTATAGGATTCTGTTTGCTGATATACAAAGGTGCCCACAATGTATTTTGGAGTAGGATCTGTTTAAAAAACAGCATAATTGAATTACAAGGTGGTATCACCAGATTAGATCCTGGACTAGAAAACACATACTGGTGGAAAAACTAGGGAGGGCTGAATAACATCTGTAGTTTCGTTAATTTCTTAGTTTTTTAGTTTTTATTTTTATTTTGGTTTTGGTACTGAAGTATGAACCCAGAGGCATGCTACCTCTGAACTATACCCCCCCAGACCTATTTTAGTTTATTTTTTTTATTTTGAGACACTCTTGCTAGATTGTTGAGGGCCTTGCTAAACTACTGAAGCTGTCCTCCAACCTGCAATCCTCCTATCTCAGCCTTCAAAGTACAAGGATAACGGGCATATACCATGACACCTGGCTAACTCCTTAGTTTTAACAGCTGTGCTGTGCTTTTGTAGGGGGATATTAGGGAAGCTGGGTAAAGGATGAAAAGGAGTTCTCTGATTTGTCTGTGTAACTTTTCTGTACATCTAAAACTATTCCAGAATAAAAAGTTAAAAAAAAAAAAAAAAAAGAGCAGAGAAGCACACTTAAAACTCTTGGAAATATTTTTGACAAAAGATTGACAACTTTACCTCTGGGTGTTAAGGTTATGGGTGATCTTAACTTTCTAGTTTACAATGAAAACTATTCTATGTTAACAAAAGCTCATTCCCTCTGAGAGAAGGAAATATAAAATATAATTTTGTCATAGTTGGGCATGGTAGCACATGCCTGTAATCCCAGTACTTGGGTGGCTGAGACAGGAGGATTGTAGGTTTGGGGCCAGTCTCGGCAACTCAGTAAGGCCATGTTTCAAAATAAAATAGGAAGCCGGGCGTGGTGGCGCATGCTTGTAATCCCAGCATTCAAGAGGCTGAGACCAGAGGATCCGGGTTCGCCGCCAGCCTCAGCTACCTAGTGAGGCACTCCGCAACTTAGTGAGACTCGGTTTCAAAATAAAGAATAAAAAATAGGGCTGGGGGTATAGCTCGGAGGTAGAATGCCTCTGAGTTCAATCCCCAGTACCGCAAAAAAAAAAAAAAAAAAAAAATAGGGCTGGGGGTGTAGCTTGAAGGTAGAATGCCCTGTGGGTTGAATCCCTAGTGTATACACACACACACACACACACACACACACACACACACACACAATTTCACAATTTTATCATTGCTATTGCTTGGATGTTGGAGTCTGTCTCTCCATCAGATGTTGTAGGGCTTTTGGGGTTAAGTCTGTCTTTCTCGGTACTGCCAGGCAGACCTGAGGGGTTACACTAAAGACCAAGGGCTTTGGTATGAATCAGAGGGACCTGGTTGGAATCCATAACTTGCCAGCTGCATGGCCTTGGGCAGTTACTGTGTCTGTGGTTCAGTTTTTTTTTTTTTTTTTCTCTCTTTTTTTTAAATCTGTAAAAATGTGTTTAATGACCCTGATCTCATAAGGCCATGCAAGTATTAAATGCGGCGATACAGGACAGCTAACAATACCTGCCTCAGTTACATAGGGCAACAGCCCGGACAACCCCATCCATGACCCAGGCTGCTTGTTTGTCTCTTACCGTGAGCACATCTGTTTCGAAATTATTACATTTCTCTGATAGAGGACGGCGTGAATTATATTCACGTGTTAATTCGCATCCTCAGAACGGACGGGCTTTCACTTGATCGTCGAGTATTTGAGAATCATTATTGTTCTGTTCACGTTCCCACCCCCCTATCCCATGTTCTGCGCACAGATAATCTCTGTAGGTTGCTTGTACAGATTGTGTCTAAATCAGGTCAGTGACAAAAAATCCTTCATAGGCGTGATTTTTTTTTTTTTCTCCTCACCCCAGATCCTGGCACAGAGATGCTTTGACTTCACATATCCTTGCCTTGCTTGACCTCTAGAAGTCTCCGTGTGTCCCTGGGGAGATGACCATTGTCATAGTCCCTGGTGATGGCTGATAAAAGATGTCCCCCTTAAACTCACAGGTCCAGGATCCTGAACCCAGAGCCAGGCTTTGTGTTTTTCTGCATTGAGTGCTTAGCTCTGCACATAGTCCCGGAACCTGAGGCACCTGTGATCTGATCCCCGGTGGCCCACTCTTGAGAAAGGTCCCTAGAGTCGGCTCGAGAAAAAGCCTTAGAGCCCGTTGAGGCCCCCCTCCTCCGTAATAGCCCAGTGGCTAGCTAGGCTTCCTGGTCTAGTGCTCTGCGATTCTAGATTATTTGGCAAGAAAAAGCACCTTCCTCACTCACTCTTTAGAACATGAAACAAAACAAAAATCCCCAACCAACACCAGAGGCATAAGGGCTTTGAACATACCATGTAAAAAAAAAAATGTTTATTTAATATTGGATAAAAATACGCTGCTTTACCTTTGGGGAAACAATTTATTAAATAGCGAAGAGAGAAGAGGGCTTCAAAGCGTTTCCTCTCCCTCTGCTTTCCAGGATGAGAAATCTTTTTTTCAAAGTCATTTGAATATTAAAAGAGCTGGGCCCAGAAGTCCTGGGTGTCGGGGGATGGGCATCAGCAAGTCAATCAAGCATCTTTGCACAGTGGGAAACACAGACCCTTTCCCTGCTGCTCATTTCAATTTCCCTCTCTCCTCCATTTTATTTTTCTGGGATCCTGGTTGTGTGCTGAGAAACTTAATCCATTTGTTTCTGTTTCATTTACACTTAACTCATCAAAATGCTATTTTAAGCCGGGAGTGCTTAATCCCAGG
>PVLC010007268.1:36452-64377 GCA_004027655.1 Graphiurus murinus | reverse complement strand
GGAGGGGGAGGGAGGGGGAGGGAATGGGGTGGGAATTGGGGAAGGGGTCAAATGAGAATTGTATGCAAATATGTTTTTAACAACTTGTACTTAACAAAGATGTATGCTTTATTGCACGAATTACTAAAAAATAAATAAATAAATAAATAATTCCTCTCAATGTGCTTTTTGTTTCCACTTGACAAACCAACTAATCTCACAGAAATAAACAATCCCAAATTTAAAAAAAAAAAGTACTTAATTAGTGCATTTGCATGCCCATGATGTGGAAAAAGAAAAATCTAAAGTATATCCTTTGTTTATGGAAATCTCTTATCTCAGAGTACCAATCTACTTTTATTTCTGGATACTTATTATTATGGTGATGGTTCTAGTATCAGTAAATGTACCCAGTGGCCATTCTATGCATTACATACTGAATAAATGCTATAAATAATTAAAACCAGCATTATGCATTCTAATAAGTCTACTAGATTGTTTCCTAAAAAGAATTATACCAGTAGTCTAGAATGGTTACAACAGGCAGATAGGCAAGCCAATCACACATGAGATTTTATCATTTTCTGGAAGATTCACAGTTGTGCAGTTATTAAAGCTAGTGGGAAAATCTTCTTCTGGAGACAATTTTCCTGATTCATTTTATACCATTCTAGCATGCATGTGTGTACACACACACACACACACACACACACACACACACACTAAAAGCACAAGTTTCTATAATAGCAGTAAACCTCAACACACTTAATACACCATTTGGGGCATTGGAATATTGTATTTTTTGCCAAGAGCTGGCAACAGGCACCCTTTTCTTTATTAATGCAGTTCAGCTGATATAAGCAGACAAAATTGAAAGAGAAGGAGAATGTGCTTTATCATATGTAGCCAAATTTCAATTTTCTCTTTCAAGTACAGTTGAATGCATTTTCTTCGCAACCCAAAGACAGAAGATCTTGATTACTATTGCAAGAATAATCTCAGCCTTTGTGTGAAGAAGATAGGGAAAATAAATAGTCTCTCTGGATGATGTGTCAGCTTGTGAACTTACAAAACAAGATATATTCTTGGAGGTAGGGAAATTAAATTAAGGTGAAATAGTAGGCCCATTAAAATGACAATTGAAGGCTTATTTTGTACTCCATGCCTGGCTTCCCAATTGTCCTCTATTTTAGGGACACAGACAACTGAACCTGAAACAAACAGGGTCAAAATGGGGGCAATTGTCTGGGAATACAGGTCTCTCAGTCTGTGGCCCTGTCATGAACTGCTAGCTCTTCTGTAAAATTAAGGTTTTGATTCCTTTTTTCCCAGCAACCACCCTTGTTTCAGGTACTAAAACAAGAAAAAAAAAAAAAAAGAAGTTGACATCTCCAGATTTCTTCTAATTTTTAGCCATATAAAAAAGATCAATCCAATACCAGCTCAGTTGGATTCTTTCTCTCTATAACAGCAGAATGCTAAGCATGTGTCATCTTGAGTATTAGAAAAGGATGTATTTCTCTGAGTCACCAGTACTTACTCAACAGATCATATTTGGATTTCTGCTAAGAAATACTAGTTCATTGTACTGAGTAGGATAAGAAAGTACTAAAGGACCCAACTCATTTTTGCCCACCCCCTTAAGTGTTCTATTACATGCAAACCTCAGCATAATACCATGGCTACCAACTCAGCACTGCTCTCTCATGCCCAACCATACTTCTGTACCTCTCCCCTCTATACTGATCAAATTAAGAAGCCCACTCCCACTTTATTTGACAAATTATCAGTATCAGCAGTACAATAGGAGGATAGTACTTCTCTTACCCCTATAAAATTGGAAGAGAGAACAACTTCCTGGGAGCAAATGAATCCTAAGAACAAGAGAAAGAGGAGGTCCTAGTTGTTCCTTCTAACCCTAACAATCCTATAATCCCTTTAATTACCCAGGTACAAATTATGTGAAGAATTGTATGTGTTTAAACAACTGATATTTCATACAGAAGGAAGCATCAGAAATGGAGAGAAAACATTTTACAATCTCTCCCATATACCAATATTCCCAGCATTTTGTACCCTAAAACTACTGAGCTTACTAGGTAAGCTTGTAATCAGACAGGTTGGCAGCTTCTTCCCTCCAACTCTCTGCCAGAGAAGGGAACAGTTTATCAAGACATTTCTGCTTTTACCTTTATGAGTCACCTACCAATGACTCTGAGTAATATTCTGAGACCATTGTTGGTAGTTAAGAGTTCTGAGCTCAGAATCACCAAAATAGTCAAAACATTATGTCAATTAAATTTTTAATCAATTTATATCTAAGATGAAAAGGTATCCCAATTCATTTCCAATCTAAATAGTGACCAGAATATTATCAAGTATATGTAAGATATCCTGAAATGAGATCAAGTTACTTAAGAAATTCAAAGAACAAATTATAACATTACAGAGATATTCCAAAGAAAGCAAGTCCCTTAGATTATTAAATTCTCAAGGAGAAATTAAAGTGCAAGTTCTAACAGAAAAAAAAATTAAATTAAAAGTAATTAAAGTCCATAATCAAATTATTGTACACTTGTGAGCTATGTGTCTTGAAGATGTTAAAATAAGAATGCTTAGATCAAAGTGCAAAAGATACTCTTACAATTTTTTTTATTCTACTTCCTCTTAGTCAGAGACCTCTGTGCTCCCTCTTCTTGATCTGGGACATTCATGGCCCTCAGATATCAGAGCTTCTGATTTTCTAGCCTTGAGAATCTCAATTTTACACTAGCCATCTTGGAATGGTTATAGTTCTTTTAGGGAATTGGAAAGCATATATTGTATGGAGTGACATGGAGTCAGAAATTGTATTATGTGAGAGATGAGTTTTACTAGCTACATTTCAATGAGTCCAAAGAGTAGTCATTTGCAACAAAGGTCAAGTCAAAGTAAATGTAAATTAAAAAGTAATGTAAATGTAAATGTAAATGTAAAAAAAAGCCACAAAAGTACTAAAAGAAAACAGAAAAACTCTATTATAAATCTGAAGAAAGACATTTCTAAATATGACTCAAAATCCAGAATCTGAAAAGGAAAATAATGATAAAAATTTTCTACATTAAAAAATAAGCAGAGTTAAAAGAAAAATGACATACTTAAGGTAAAAATATTTAAAATTCACATCACAAGCAAATGTTCATCTCTTTTATATACAAAAAGTAGCTATAAATAAAATAAAAACACTAAAAACTCCCTAAAATTGGACAAAGAACAGAAGAGTCATTTCCTGGAAAATGAAATTAAGGGGCTCAGTGTGTAGCTCAGTGGTAGAGCACTTGCTTATCACAAACAAAGCCCTGGGTTCAATCCCCAGCACACCTAATAAATGAATTGAATAGCTAATTAATGTAAGTGACCCATATGCACATAGAGAGAGCATGGCTAAAGATCCTTGAGGGAATGGCCATGGGGACTATATATGCCCCTCATGCCTTGCCTTGCTCTCTGCTCTTCACCAGAATTTCCTCAGGAAGTATAGTTGTGAAAGAAATCAGTGACAAAATGGATTATAACCCCTGAACCTCTCCAGAACAAATGAATCTTCCTTCTTCTAAAATTGTGTCAGGTGTTTGGGTCACAGTGGTGAAAATGCTGAGTGAAACATCACTCATACCTTCTTATTAAATAATAAGTACAATTTAAAGTAATATCAAGATAACACTTTTCACTTATCAGATTGTCAGAAATCCAAACATTTTATACCATTCTGCTGATGAGTAGGGAAGGAAGCAGAACTCTCATAACATAAACAGAATTCAAAAATCTGTACAACAGAATTGGGACTTATGGGAAACATTTATGGGAAAGAATTTGGCAATATAGAGAGGAAAACAAGATGGTGACTGAGGGAAGCAGCACATCTCAGTCACTCTGAGACTCAGAACTCAATCACCGTAAAGGAAGAATATTGACAAGAGAAAAAAAGCAGTGAAAAAATGAACAAAGCAACAAAAAACAGAATGCAGCAGAAGCAAAGCCAGATGAAAAAACAGAGGACAGCAAGGTGCCCTGCACTCCATGGTCAACAGAGATCTGACTACCAGACACCTGGCCAGAATCTGTAGCAGAAGTGGCCAACCCTATCTACTCTCCAGAGATTCAGAGCAGTACTCAACAACACCATAAGTGAACTAGCAATACACACAGGAGACTGCCTAAAGCAGCCACAGGGACTCACGTGGCAAGCAATAGACTCACAGGATCTGAGACTTTGCAATTCAACCCAGTGAAAGTAGGGGTGGAGTCACTTGTCAGATACAGCAGAGGAATGAATTAACAGACAGCCCTCAGGGTCACTTGGGCAAAGAGGTCTACAGTTTCCAGGGCACAATGCCCTAGTAGGGCCTCCAGAGATCACCACAGGCCACCCAGTCATGGTGTCCAGGGAGAAGTTGGACCAAGCAAGTCGTATCTATGGAGAACGTGGAACCCCATGTTTACACTGGGTCTGGTCCCAGTGGCACCTACCATCTACATAGGCAGCAAAAGAAAGACAGAGAGAGACAGGCTCACAATCTGTGGAAAGCATGCAGACCCACACTTACACTGGATCCAGCCCCAATGAAATCTGCCAACTGCATGGACAGAGATACAGGAAGATGCCCTGTGAAGAGCTCTGAGACCCAGGCTTGTAGGGGAGTCACCAGTGGCACTAGGTGCCTGTTAAGACAGAGAAAGACAATTAGCCAAGGTCTCAATCATTGAAGGAGACAAAAAGTGGGCTTACAAACTGAAATCATTGCTATAGGTTGCTGAGCAAATGAGAGCTCTTGGAACATGCTTGAGAATCTAATATAGATGTGGACCTTACATGGATGAAAGGATCCATGCAGACCCAGGAGGGCTTCAGAGGCCAAGTCTGCTCTATACTCCTATATTTGTATGGTGTTTTGTTTTGGTGTGTGTGTGTGTGTGTGTGTGTGTGTGTGTGTATGTGTGTGTGTGTGTTTGCTTTCTTCCCCACCCCTTTTACAAGCATCTTCCTTCTTTCCTATCTACTCTCTTCACTCCTACCCCTTTTTCTTCTATTTGTTTCTTTGTCTGTATGAAATCCATCTCATATCACTATACCTGAATACTCTACCCTTGTTGATAAAATCCTAGAGATAGATATTCACTATTTCTAATCTCTTCTATACATCATCTTACTACACTAACATTTTATTATACTCAGTCCTAACCACTACTTTACTCTATTCTTGCATCCACTACTCCAGCATCTTCCTCCTCACTCAACTTTCACCACTGAATACAACACAACTTGCCATTTTATATACCAGCTGGCACCTACAGAGTGAGAGAAAGTTATCAAAAACAACAAAGAGATAAACTTAAGAAACCTGGAATCATGAGAAGAAAGATGACCAAGGAAGCAATGAGTTCTCACAATCTCACAATAACAGAACCTGCCAACACAGAATTGCAGAGATTGGCAAAGGAAAATTCAGAACTTTAATAGTAGAAATAATATAAGATTTCTGAAAAGAATTTAGAGCACCTGAAAGAAATTAAGGAACAAATAAACAAAGATTCTAACAACCTGAACAGAAATCAGGAAGAAGCTCTAAAGGAAGTGATGAATGCAATAACTGAAGTGAAGGCATCAATACAAACCATAAACAGTAGACTAGACCACATGGAAAATTGAACCTCACTCTAGAAAATGATTACTCCAAAAATGAATGCATAGTAAGTATAGCATTTAGACGAAAACAATTCCACAGCATTAATTGGACACTGATGAGATCTGGGCCAATTCTAAAAGAGCTAACCTAAGAATAATAGACATAAAGGAAGGAAAAGAAGCTGAAACCAAAGGAATCAATAATCTTTTCAGAGAAATAATACCAGAAAATATTCAAACATAGAAAAAGAAATCACCATACAAGTATAGGAAACATATAGAGCTCCTATTAGACAAGATCAGAGAAAACATTCACCAGGCCACAAAATTGACTAATGTAGAGGCCAAGGAAAGAATCTTAAAGGCAATGAAAGAAAAAGACCAACTGACATTCAGAGGCAAAACAATAAGAGTCATTCCAGACTTCCCAAACAAAATCATGAAAGCCAAGAGGGCCTGGACCTACATATTCTAAACTCAAAAAAAAAAAAAAAAAAAAACTTACAGCCAAGACTTTTCAACCCAGAAAAATATCACTCAAATTTGAGAGGGCAATAAAAACCTTCCATGACAAACAAAAGCTGAAAGAATTTGTATCTTCCAAATCAGCATTAGAGAAAATATTCAACAAGATTAATTACAAAGAAAAATTAATAAGTAAACACCAGAACCAGAGAAACAATGACTTCCATTAAACAAACAACTGAGCAAAGAAGAACACTACCTCAAACAGAAATTAAAATTCAAAATGTTAGGAATTAAAACCCATCTCTCAATAATCACATTGAATATAAATGGCCTAAACTCCCCAATAAAAAGGCATAAGGTGGCAAAATGGATTAAAAACAAAACCTATCTATATGCTGCCCGCAAGAAACACACCTTACAATATACTCACAAACTAAAGGTGAAGGGCTGGAGCAAGGCATGAACATATCAAAGTCAATCACTAAACTGAACTTGAGAAGGAGGGAGGGTGAGGGAGTGGGGCAGGAATTGGGGAAGGGTTAAATGAGAAATGTGTGCATGTATGCCTTTACCAACTTGTACCTAACAAAGATGTATGATTACGATCCACCAATAAAAAAAATTAAAAAAAGAAAAAGAAAATCACCAAATAAATAAACTAATGGCATACCTCAAATCCCTTAAAAAACAAGAACAGTCTAACACCAAAGACAGTAGATGAGAGAAAATTATTAAGACCAGAGCAGAAATCAATGAAGTAGAAAATAAAATACAAAAAAATCAACAAAACCAAAAGTTCGTTTCTTGAAAAAATAAACAAGATAGATAAATAACTAGCTAATCTAACCAAAAGAAAGAATCAACCCAAATTACTAAAATAAGAGATGAAAAAGGTGATATTAAGACAGACAGCACAGAAATACAGATGATTATCAGAAAATACTTTGAAAAACTATACTAAAAAAATGAAGAACCTAGAAGAAATTGACAAATTTCTAGACAGATATAACCTTCCTAAATTGAATTAAGAAGACATAGAAAATATAAACTGACCAATAGCAATCAAAGAGATTGAAGAAGCAATAAAGATCCTAGCATCAAACAAAAGCCCAGTATGTTTTCCCAAGTGAATTTTATAAAACCTTTATAGAAGAGCTCATTCCAGTAGTCTTCAACCTATTCCATGAAATAGAAAGAAACAGGGCTCTCCCAAATACATTCTATGAAGCCAACATCATATTAATACCAAAACCAAATAAAGACAGTTCAAGAAACGAAAACTATAGGACCATTTCGTTGATGAACTTAGATGCAAAGCTGCTAAACAAAATACTAGCAACATGCATTCAAAACCACATGAAGAAAATTATACACCATTACCGAGTCAGGTTCATACCAGGGGTTCAAGGCTGGTTCAACATACAAAAAACAATCCATGTAATTCATCACATAAACAAAGCTACAAACAAAAATCACATGATCATTTCAATAGATGCTAAAAAGGCATTCGACAAAATTCAACAGTCATTCATGCTAAAAACAATGCAGAGAATTGGAATAGAAGGAACATACCTTATCATCATAGGGGCAATATACAATAGGCCCACAGCCAACATCATATTAAATGTGGAAAAACTGCGAGTGTTCAGCCTAAAAATAGAAACAAGACAAGGATATCCACTATCACCACTCCTTTTCAATATAGTACTTGAGATTGTAGAAAGAGCAATAAGACAAAAGAAGGAATTCAAAGGAGTACAAATAGGAAAAGAAGAACTAAAACTATCTCTGTTTTCAGATGGAATGATATTATACTTGGAAGACTCAACAAATTCAACCAAAAGGCTTATAGAACTGATATGGGTTTATGACTCTAGAAAGTTTGCTTGACCAGGCTATAATAAAAATGTGGGCTATAAGTGGAAAACGAAGAAGTGGTGCTAATTGTGCTCTGACAATGATTGATATGTCATAAATGTATATGTAACCCTGTTGTACTCAAGAAATGTATAAAAAATCCGTGCTGAGTAATTAAAAAAATTAAAATTAAAATAAAAAAACCAAATAAATGAAAAAAACTGATCAACAATTTCAGGAATATGTCTGGATACAAAATTAGTCTTAAAAAATCAGAATCTTTCCTACATGCCAACCATAAATCCACTTAAATAGAACAATAAACCCCTAAAAAAAAATAAAATACTTAGGAATAAACCTAACCAAAGAAATAAAAGACCTCTATAAGGAAAATTATAAAACATGAAAAAAGAAATCAAAGAAGACCTTAGAAGATGGAAAGACCTTCCATGCTTTTGGATAGGCAGAATAAATATCATCAAAATGGCCATTCTTCCAAAAGTGATCTACAGATTCAATGCAATATCCATTAAATTACCAAGGTCATTTCTTAGAGACATAGAAAAATCAGTCATTAAATTCATTTGGAACAACAACAACAAAAAATCCCCCCCACAGAATAGCCAAAGTAGTTCTCAGCAACAAGAACCATGCAGGAGGCATTAGAATACCTGACTTAAAACTATACAACAAAGCCACAGTAATAAAAACAGCATGGTATTGGTGTAAAAAGAGATACATAGACCAAAAGAGCAGAATAATGACTCAGAAACAAATCTCCCTTACAGACATTTGATTTTTGACAAAAAGGCAAAAACAGGCATTGGAAAAAAGATAGCCTCTCAACAAATGATGCTGGCAAAACTAGTTAATCATAAGCAGAAAAAATGGAAATAAAACCCTTTCTTACCCTGCACAAGAGTCAAATCAAGATGGATTAAAGACCTGGAAATTAGACCTTGCAGCTACCTGAAGAGGGCTTAGGTCCAACACTTCAACACATAGGCATAGGTAATATCTTTCTCAAAAAGGCCCCAAAGGCACAAAAAATTAAAAGAAGGATCTATACATGGAATTGCATTAAACTAAAGAGCTTCTGTGCAGTAAAGAATACTATCAAAAACCTCAAAAGAGAGCCAACAGAACAGGAGATTTTTGCCAGATTCTTCTCTGATAGAGGACTAATATCTAGAATATACAGAGAACTCCAGAAACTCACCAATAAGAAAACAAATAACACCCCCCCCAAAAAATGGGCAAATTAACTAAAACACTTCAAAAAAGAAGAAATACAAATGGCCAATAAATGTATGAAAAAATGTTCAACATCATTAGCAATCAGAGAGATGCAAATCAAAATTACCTTGAGATTTTACCTAGCCCCAATTAGAATGGCAATCATTAAAAAGAATTATTAAAAATTTGTTGTTTAACAACAAATTTATTATTAAAAATTTATTATTAAAAATTTGTTGTTTAACAACAAATGCTGGTGAGGATGTGGAGAAGTGGGAACTCTAATACATTATTAGTGGGATGACAAATTAGTGCAACTTCTTTGGAAAACTGTATGGAGGATTCTCAGAAGAATAGGAATGAACCTACCATATGACCCAGCTATACCACTTCTGGGTTTCTACCCAAAAGAATGGAAACCAAACTACCAGACCGATGCATGTGTATCTATGTTTATAGCTGCACAATTCACAATTGTCAAACTTTGGAACCAGCCAAGATGTCCATCAACAGATGAATGGATTACAAAACTATGGGATATATAAACAATGGAATTTTACTCAGCCATAAAGGACAAAATCATGTCATTTGCAGGGAAATGGATGGAACTGGAGAGAGAACATTGTGCTATGTGAGATTAGCCAGTCACAAAAAGTGAAAAGTCAGATGTTCTCCCTAATATTCAATAGCTTGGGAGAAAATGGGACATAAGAGAGACTTCAGACAAAGGAAAAACCTTAGATGAATAAAGAAGACTACTTAACTGAGGGAGATGAGAAGGAGGAAGAGGGAAGCACCCTAATGAGCATCATGTACATTCACAAACATATCAAAGTCAGTCACTACACTGAAGGAGGGGTGGAGGGAATGGGGTGGGAATTGGGGAAGGTCTAAATGAGTGTATGTGCATGTATGCTTCTACCATCCTGTACCTCATAAAGATGTATGATTACAATGAACCCATAAATTTTAAAAATGATATGCAGCAAAGAAACCAGGAAGAACCTTAATAGAGAACCAACAGAATGGTAGATCTTGGAAGGCTGCTATTCTGATAGAAAACTGGTATCTAGGATTCAAAACACTTAGGAAACTTACTGCTAAAAAAAAAAAACAAAAAACCAACAACCTAATTAAAAATGGGCAAATGAACTAAATAGACACCTCACAAAAGAATAAATACAAATAGTCAATAAATACATGACAAAAATGTTCAGTATCATTAGAAATCAGGGAGCTACAAATCAAAATTATACTGAGATTCCATCTAGCCAATTAGAATGACAACCGTCAAAAACTTAAACAACAGCCGGGCGTGGTGGCGCACGCTTGTAATGCCAGCATTCGGGAGGCTGAGACCAGAGGATCCAGGTTCGAGACCAGCCTCAGCTACCTAGTGAGGCACTCAGCAACTTAGCGAGACCTGGTTTCAAACTATAGAATAAAAAAATTGGGCTGGGGGTGTAGCTCGGAGGTAGAATGCCTCTGAGTTCAATCCCCAGTACCGAAAAAAAAAAAAAAAAAAAAAAAAAAAAAAAAAAAAAAAAAAAAAAAAAAAAAAAAAAAAAAAAAAAAACTTAAACAACAATAAATGCTGGTGAAGACGTGGAGAAATGGGAATTCTTCTACACTGTTGGTGGGACTGAAAATGAATACAGCTTCTGTGGTGATCAGTGTTGAGGTTCCTGGGAAAACTGTGAATGGATCCACCATATGTTCCAGCTATACCACTCTGGGGTATCCTTTCAAAGGGACTGAAATCAGAATATTATAAAGATGCATGCATATCCATGTTTATTTCAGCACAATTCACAATAGCCAAATTATGGAACCAACCTAGGTGCTCATCAATAGATGAATTTGTTACAAAATTATGGGATATATACATCATGGAATTGTACTCAGCAATAAAGGAGAGCACGTTTATGTCATCTGCAGGGAAATGGAGAGACCTGGAGAGCATTACATTAAGTTAGATTAGTCAGTCACAGAAAGTGAAGGGCCATATGTTTTCTCCCATATGTGGAAGCTAGGAGTAATCTGGACACAAGAGGGACTTTAGATAATGGAGGAGAAACTCCAGTGAAGTAATGTAGGTGTTCCTGGGTAGGGGGAATTAACAAAGAAAGTACTTCCATTGCTGTTATGTGCATATGTGAGAATACCAATGCCAATCTCAATATCATGTATGGGGAAAGGAGTGGAGATGGAGTGGGCTGAGGGTAGGGAAGTTCACCAAGTGCTATGCGCATATATGTCAGTATCACTCTGAATTATGTCCATGATGTGAGTCTACAATGTGCCAATAAAAGAATATTAAATAAAAAGAATTTGACAATATATAAGCAATACACTATACATATATTTTTTAATCCAGTAAGTCAAATTCTAGGAATTTCTACTATAGTTATACATGTCAAAATTATAAGTATACAAGTTTATTATCACATTATTTATAACTTCCAAAGGATAGAAACCATCAAGTGTCTATTAACAGGAAACCGTTTAATTAAACTATGATATATTCACATAACAAAATATTAATGCCATATAGCTATAAAAAAGAATGGGAAGTTCTCTACATACTGGTATGAAATATTTCCAAATTATGCAGTTAACTAAAGACTGCTCTCTTTTTTAGAGAAAAAGAAAAATTATGAGGAAATATTCATATTTGCAAATATTTATGTTTTAAAACATGATACAAAAAGATGTAAATAATATAGCAGTGCCTACTAAATGATTTATCTATTTGACTCTGGAGGCAGACTGTCTTGATCTGTTTCTGGCACTTACAATTTGAGATCTTTTTCAGCTTAACTTTAAAATATAGAAATTACAGGAAATTTTGCCTCAGGCATTTGATATGGGATATAAATTCATTAACATTTACACAATACAGTTCATAGGAGAGTACTAGGCATTTAATAAGTGTTGTAGAAATCTATTTTTAATAAACAAAGTCTGCAGTAGGTAGGTGAAGGCATGAACAGAAGTCATATTTATTAATGTGTACTTGTTATAACTTTAGTTTTTGAACTACATATATGCATGATTCAAAAACCAATGATAAAAGAGTGAGTAAATTTAATAAAACTGGCTCTTCACCCATGAAATATAAAAACAAGCCATTCCTAGATCCTAGAACAATTACCCAAAGAATACTGTGTTCTTAGAAACCAGAACTGAATAACATCTAAAGGAAGATGTAGACATGAAAATATTCTTAGTTTCTGCCTCATTAAGATGGTTGTCAGTTAATGTGAGCAGCACACAATCCAGAATACTTCTATCGAAACCTTAATTTTTGACACCATGAATTAATCACATCTGCAAAGAAAATAAACTTGGCATACTGTCACCAATATGAATGATATTTAAGATGCTCTTATGTTTCAGAAATGTTTACCACCAAGATTACCAATAGCCTATGATTTCCAGTAAGAAGATACTTGCAGTCCTATATACCGCAGTGCTTTTTCCACTGCCTCTTGTTAAGGAATTGCTAAACTGGAGAAACCTGCCTCTTAGGGAGGGTGTCTATCTCATTCCATTTGTTTCGGCTGGAAAATCATTTTTAAGAGATTCCTGGACTGAAGCTGCAATTGATGCTTCTGAAGGCTGGCCTCTAGGGACCCAATGAGAACTAATTCCTCTTCCATGTACTCCTTTAGGCACTGTCTTTCATCATGAATTGTTCAGACCCTGAACTGCATTTTTTTTCCTGCTACACATTTTTCTGCTGAAAGAATTATGCCTCTAGTTTTTTATTTTCTTCTTTCTCCTACACTTTTCAGAAAGTTTTAAATTTTTAACTATTTAATCCACTTAAGAAGTTGAGTTTCTAATTGTTCAACCTGCTTATTAATTTGGTCTCTTCTCCAACACATTATGCTATTTGCTGGAAATGGATATTTGCCTTTATTGCTACTTTTTCTAGACCTCTCATTTTTGTTAGGATACTCTAATGTTTCTTAAATTCCAGGGTCTTCTCCACTAATAACAATGAAATGACTTAATGTTGAGTTTACTAAAAGCACCTACTATTCAAACAAATATTTTACTCTACCATCTCCCTGAGATGGATAATTCCAGTGAAGAGTTTTTCTCCCATCAAATCAACATTTAGCCTTTCTTCTTTCCTGGCTTCTTGCAATATGACTTTCTTTGTTGGTTTTGTCTTGACTCCTAACTCTTGGAACATTTCTCCAAAGTACAGAATGTATCTATATTCAAATTCTATAATGGCTATATTACCTCAAAAATCACCTAATGATACTTTGTGTACTCTATGCATTTTCTTAGTCTTCCCCAATCTTAAGATGCAGTTTTGAATACCTTATTTGTAACCTCTCAATCAGTTCTTACTTCCTGACTTTGTTTGAAAGAGTCATTTCTTTTGAGATTTTGTCTTTCTTTTTTATTAACTTGGGATCAATCCCTTATTTCAACATAGTAACAACTAAGCATCTCCACCTTATTCAAATACATGGTTGTACAGCATTTAAATTCTCTTGAATTTCTACTTTCCTCTTACAGATGTCTACTTTAACTTCAAATCTCATTTTCAAAGTCACTTCTATTGTTTATCCTCTATAATTTATCATTTTTCTTTAAAAAGGTTATTTTCCTCTAGCTCTAGTCTATTCCTAATTCTCCAGAAATCATTTGTTTTTTCCCATTCTTCCATTGCTCTGTATCAACACTGAAGCAATTCCTAAGCTAATCTGATCATTAAAACTAGAAAATTCCAATTATGAGTCTTCTTATTTGCTTTCTTAATCATAGTTTTTGCAATAATTCTATTGAGGTTTTTTCTCATCCTCAAATTATGGAGAAGGTATATGTCTTTTCCAGGAAGAGTCCCATTTCTTTTTAAATTGATACATAATTTTATAATTTGGTATCTGTATGCACTTTCTATGGCTGGAGTCACATTCTGGATTTCAAAGTGACTCTAGCAGTTATTGTCAATGCATACACAATTATTAAATTCAAAGCCAACTTGAAATCAAGAAACAGGAGGAATGTTTAAGTCTACATACAAGTCACATCCCTGAGATTTATTCTGTCGTTCTCTCTTAGCCCTGAAAAGAAGTTAGAACAATATAAAAGAAAAACAGAATATGAGCAGATTTTCTGTCCCATGCCTAGGCCTGGAACTAAATATTATCTGCAAACACTGCTGGATTTTAGAAACATTTTCAGACCTAAAAGGCTAGTATACAAGATGATCATCAACCTTTGTCTCAGACAAGGATGCTCAGAAGAAAATTGTACCTGCTGATTTCAAGGTCAAGAAGCAGCAATCATTTGATTAGGACCCATTTAACAAGGAGGTCTCAGCACTCTTGGTCATATTTTGCTTGCTGAGCTCCTCAAAGCTTTCTTGACTTTATTTATAGCTCAAGACATGCTAATTTGCCTCTATAGAAAAGGGTATTTGCTCCTAGTGAGGCCCTCTGCAACTTAGTGAGACCTTGTTTCAAAATAAAAAATAAAAAATAGGGCTGGGAGTATAGCTCGGAGGTAGAATGCCCCCGAGTTCAATCCCCAGTACCGCAAAAAAAAAAAAAAAAAAAGGATATTTGCTATCCCAGTACTAGAAAGATTGAAACAGTAGGACCATGGCTTCAAGGCCAAGGCAATAAGTTAGGAAGACCCTGTTTCAAAATAAAAAATAAAAGGGCTGGGGATGTACTTCAGAGGCAGAACATCCTTAGGTTCAATCCTCAGACCAGGAAAAAGTAAACATAAATATGGTATGTGTTGATATAAAACAGTCACTCACTTGTGGACAAAATTCCCATAGCTACAACTCACTACGGCTTAAAATATATGGTCAGTGCGTACCTCAGTTCTGCTAAAGCTTCAGACTTCACACTTTAGGCCTGCCAGAAGCATAAACTCTATAAATCACTCTGCAACAAAGAAGATAAGGCACAGTGGGGAGGGGACAAAAGCTGGGGGAGCGGGTGGGTGTTCCCATCACAGAGAGAGGGGAGAAGAACTCTTCCCCTTTTCCCTCTAGTCTCACTTTATGTCCTACATGCTAAGATGTGAGGAACCGAAATATAACGTCACTCTTTTCCCTCTGAGAAAAACAAAAGAAGTGAAGCAGCAATAAAACCAAAATGTTTCCATGTAACTACCTGAGCAGTTTTTGAAGACCTAGCCTATCACCTGGGACTTACTAAAACTGAACGCCGACTCACCACGAGACTTATTAAAACTAAACCCCACACTCACCAACAATGTCACAACTGCCAAAAGCAGATGGCGCAAGGGCAAATTCGTACCTCTCGATTTTACAGACTAGAGGGGACGAATAAATAGGGCACTTCCGGTAGTCAGTTTCTAAGAGGAAAGGAAGGGGCGGGACATTCATATGAACGTTCACCTTTAGACTCGACCAATCAAATGACTGCCACCTGCACCGGAAGAAGTAGAGAGCCGTTAGGAGTGTTGTTGTAAAATGTTTCCCTCTATAAGGAAGGAAACAACGATATCCAGTGTATGATTCCTGCCCCGAACAGAATGCATAGTCTCTCTTTGGGGATCTTTTCCTTTCATATCACAGCAAACTTTGGCAAGCTCAGGAGTTTTCTCTCTCAATTTTATGTTTATCTCATTTGTTCACTAGGAAACACAGAGATTGCCTGCAACCCCAAAGCAAGTTACAATTCTCTGGTATTGTATCAGACCTCTCCTAAGTATGCCAGAATCCTAATTATGCTCACAATATAATATTTCATCTTAACTATGATGCTTGAAAGTGAAAGGGGCAATATAATTAATTGAAATTATGTGGGTTCTTCTTTGAGCGTAAAAATTAATTTTTAAAAATGAAGGTTCTAAAAACTATATCAATACTTTCTGAAGAATATATTTTAATATAGTATTATTGTCTTTATTTTTAATTGCCTAGTCACAGATACGTATTTATCATTAATATATTTGAAAGTTTTTGTATTCTTCAAAATTGAATATTACACTGAAAATTATAGTATTTGATATAATAAGTTCAGAGAAATTCTAAACAGAAAATGCCTTTTTTTGTTTGTTTGTTTGTTATTGGAGATTGAACTCAGGGGCATTCTACCTCTGAGCTATACCCCCAGCCCTATTTTTTTATTCCTTATTTTGAAACAGGGTCTCACTAAGTTGCAGAGTGCCTCACTAGGTAGCTCAGGCTGGCCCACAAACCCGGATCCTCCCGTCTCAGCCTCCCAAATGCTGGGATTACAAGCATGTGCCACCACGCCCGGCTGAAAATGCCATTTTTTATGTTAAATTATTTAAGTTTTTTAGCCTAGCTATCCTCATAAGTACTTTCTTTTTTCATCTATTTAAAGCATCTATCTTCAGCAAATATTTATATAAGACAAACATCATAAAATAAACTTTTCATTATTTACAATTCTTTTGGAACGCATACCAAATTTATATTCTGCAAACTGGAAAGCATTATAAATTTTATTCTATTTCTCTATGAATGTGAATTTTACAAGTTATAATTGGAATCTCATAAAAATTCCTCATATGAATTTGAAATATTCTAAAACACAATTATAGAATTTCAAAATTAATTTATTATGCATTATTTAACATCCAATTAAATTTGTTCATCCTATTTCTTGGGTAAATGTAAATGTTTTCCTCTGCCGCAGGCTTTGTTTACAATAACTACAATCTGCAAAATCTACAAAACACAGAATTTATTGGCTCAAAATTAAATTCTCTGGTTAATATTTTATGTCTCCTGGAATATAAAGTTTAATACCTTTGTATGTAGACTACACAGGTTATTTACAAAGTGACTTTTTAAATAATCAAATATTTGTAATTTTTTTTTTTAACCCAGTGGTATTCTACCTCCGAGCTATACCCCCAGCCCTATTTTTTATTCTTTTTTTTTTTTTTTTTGTGTGTGTGTGTGTGTGTGTGTGTGTGTGTGTGTGGGGTACTGGGGATTGAACCCAGAGACATTCTACCTCCGAGCTCCACCCCAGCCCTATTTTTTATTCTTTATTTTGAAACTAAGTAGCTGAGGAGGGCCTCACTAGGTAACTGAGGCTGACCTCGAACCTGGATCCTCCAGTCTCAGCCTCTCAAATGCTGGGATTACACGAATGCGCCACCACGCCCGGCTTGTAAAATCTTGTTTAGCAGCAACACACAGAGAAGACATGTGCTAGAATGTTTGGGGATTTTTTACTTTCTAATTTTACTTACATAATTATTATACATGACACTACTTGTGAATTTTACAACTAAAGCTTATATTTCAGTTGTGATTCCCAGTTTAATATGAATATGATCACCTGTGATCTGCTGAATTTAAATATTACACTGCAAATAATTTTATTTTAAATGTTTTTGAGCTGAATATAAAAGAACATTCAGACTCCCCCTCCAAAAAGCATGAACAGACAAATAGAATTACATCAAACTAAAAAGTTTTGATACAGCAAAGAAAATCATCAGAGTAGAGAAACAACTTACAGAATGAGAGAAAATATTTGCAAACTATATAGCTGACAAGGGGTTAATATCTAGAATGTATAGAATTCCAAAAACTCAATAGCAGAATCAATTCAATCTTAAAAATGGGCAATAGACCAAATAGGCATTTCTCAAGACATATAAATGGCCATCAGGCATATAAAAATATGCTCAATATCACTAATAATCAAGAAAATGCAAATCAGTGCCACAATGAGATATCATCTCACTCTAGTATTAATGGCAATTATCAAAAACAGTAAATAAACAAGTGCTGATAAAGATTGGAGAAAAGAGAACCTTTGTAACTGTTGGTGGGAATGTAAATTAGGACAGCTGTTATGGAAAGCAGTATGGAGGGTCCTAAAAAAATTAAAAATAGAACTATCATATGATCCAACAATCCCAATCCTCAATATATATACAAAGAAAATGAAATCAGTATGCCAAAGATACATCTTAACCCCCATGTTTACTGTAGCACTATTCATAATAGCCAAGATATGAAAATGTGTCTACCAAATGATGAATGGATAACGAAAACGTGGTAGATACACACTATGTAATACGATTGATCCTTAAAAAAGAATAAAATCCTGTCACTTGGGACAAAATGAATGGAACTGAAGATTCATAGGTTAAGTAAAATAAGTCAGACACAGAAAAACAAGTATTTCATGCTCTCACTTATGTGAAATACAAAAAGTTAATCGAATAGGAGGAGGGTAGAATGGTGGTTACTGAGGCTGGTGAGACTAGGGGGAGGGAAGAATGGGGAAAGTTGATCAATAGGTATTAGTCACAGTTAGACAGGAGTAAGAAGTTCTACTGTGCTGTTGCAAAGTAGGGTGACTATGGAAGCTATAATGTATAATATATTCCAAAAGGCTAGAGTGAAGGCCTCTCAACTTTTCATCCTACAGAAATGGTACCTATTTGAGGTGATAGATAGGTTTAGCCTGATTTAAACATTACCCAATGTATAAAAATATCACGTGGTACCCCATTAATATGTATAATTTTATGCTTTTATGTATATTTATCAGTTAAATAAATATAACAGAAAACTGATAGTACTACATAAGAGAGATAAGATTTCAAGAAGTCTGTGTAGAAGATGAATTCATCAAAAAGCAAAAATAACATTGAAAATACATATTGTCTCTAGTTAGAAAGATGTATTCTAATCACAAAAGAAACACGTAAGCTTCAAAGGAAAAATATAAATGTAACTACACAAAATGTAAGGAAACATGCATCTCAAAGAGACAAATGTATGTGGTTAATATTACATATATATAAGAATTAACTAAGATGGGCATGGAGGTACATGACTATAATCCTAGTTCTTAGGAGACCGAGACAGGAGGATCACAGGTTCCAGGGCAGCCTTAGCAACATAGCGAAACTCTCAGCAACCTAGCAAGACTCTCTTTAAAAATAAATAATAAATAATAAGAAAAAGAGCTGAGTTTGTAGCTCAGAGCTAGAATGCTCCTGGGTTCAATCCCTAGTACACACACCCCTCCCACATACAAATTAAAATTGAATAGAGAAAAAACTTTCCAGTATAAAAGTTGATAGAAAGAATGAACAGAAAATCAAAGCTAAAATACCAAAATTAAAAAGTGTGTTAGATGAATGTGGTGGCACATGCCTGTAATCCCAGTACCGAGAAAGAAGGATTGCAGGTTCAAGGCCAGCCTCAGCAACATAGGAAGACTCTCTTTCAAAATAAAAAAGTAAGCCAGATGCGGTGGCACACACCTGTAATATCAATAATTGGGAGGCTGAGACAGGAGGATAGCAGTTTTAAGGACAGCCCAGCAAGTAGTGATACTCTAATCAACCTAGTGAGACCTTGATTCAAAATAATAAATGACCAAAATCAGACTGGAAGTGTAACTCAGACGTAGAATACCCCTGGCTTCACTCCCCAGTACCATAAGTAGATTAAGTAAATAAATAAATAAAGTGATGCAGATGTAACTCAGAGGTAAAATGCCTCTGGATTTAATCTCCAGTAAATTAAAATGCTCCAAATTAGTAGTAATATAACCCAATAAAATAACATTTAGAATAATAGCAGGTACTTTACTTTTGAAGAATGAAATTTTCCAGAGTTTTTACTTGACTGAATGAATCAAATGTAAAAATTTTAAAGCATCTGAAAACCTGATACAACAATGGGTTTGTATAACATTATCAGTCAACACATCCCAACATATATGCACTACAAAGCTTGGTGTTAAAAAGAAATGAATAGTGAATTGACCAATTAAAACATATTTCATGGTGTTCTGTGTACATGTGTCTTCTCCCACTGTGTGTTAATTTCTGGCTTTCCAGTACAGTCTTCTTAAAAATAACTACTAATTTTTGAAATAGCTATTGATGATTCTTTTGAAGATTTGTGCTTTCTGGTTTTCACAATGATATCACAATGTCCTCATGGTGCATCAATGGACTGACATAGTTTTGTGAACTTTAAGTATTATCTATCAACATTCTTCTTATAAATTAACAAAATTCTTTATTTTTAACAAAAGTAATTATGTGTTGTAGTTATACGTCATAATGAGGTTCAGAATAATAGAAACATACAAGCGCATCTATAGTGTTCCTCTCACTCCACCCATTCACTTCCTGGACCTGGAGGGCTTCTGAACTTCGAAAGCCTGCACAGAGACCAGGCCACAGTTGATTGGTACCCAAGTGGACAGCAACAAGAACAACAGCACGTACTTTGCCCACCACCACCTATGACCAGGAGTTACCTTTCCTTTCTCTCCTGGAAAGCTAGTGTCCCGGGCCATCTTGCTTTACTTTTATTAATACCAAAATTTGTTGCATGTTGTACTTAACAGAATTGTTGGTTACTTTAGATTTGGAAGGGTGAGGAAAATAGAGACAAAGAATTGTCAATTGTCAGGTTGAACCATGTGTCAGAATCTGTGTTTTGCTTACTGCATATGTTTTATACATTTCTCAATGAGACCCTAGCAGAAGCCAGAGGCAGAAGTACAAGAGCCAAAGGTCAAGATCTAACAAACTCACTCTGACTTATTTGAGAGCAAATGTAAGAACTAATTTTTCAACATCAATATAAAATATCTAGGATAATACTGTATTAGACAAGATACCAGGAAATTAGATACACATTTTTGAGGGATGGTATGTTTTCATGAGCCAGATACTTTCAGAACACTCTTTGACCACCCTGTAGCTTTCCAGGAGTGGAAACCAGTTCCCTCTGACAAGATCTCTTCTCACCAAACTCTCTCAAAATATAAATCTTATTTACTTCCCTAGCTCCTACCAGGGCTTCATCTTGAAAATGGAAAGGGCACCCTGTGATTACCTCTCTTATTTGTCTAACTCTTTTCCCCCTATCTTCAGAATACCATTCCTCCCATCTTTTTTTTTTAATCAGTGTATGTCCACTCATAAATACAACTTGGGCAAGGGGGTGATCAGAAATATCTAAAGGAGATTTTTGTCAGTTACCAGGTTAGTTACGTTCTTTGTAAGGGAGCATGAGGAGAAATTAAACTGGAGAGTTAGGAGGAAAGCAGGAAAGGTGAAAAGATGAGAGGTGCTTGGTGTAAATCCCAGGAAATAGACTTCTGGAGACAGGAAACGAAAGTAATTGAAGGATATGAGAAAGGAATGAGAGACAAAAGAGGATTTTAAGAAGTATTCATTTGTGCTATATGTAAACATTTGGTGGTACTTCAGAAATCCAGGCCAGGCATTGTGGCACATGCCTCTCAACCTAGGAGGCTGAGACAACAGAATCACAGGTTTAAGACCAGCCTTAGCAGCTTAGTGAGACTCTCAGCAATCTAGAACGACCCTGTTTCAAAACCAAATATTTTAAAAAGCAGGCTAGTTTGGAGGTAGAACACTTCTGAGTTCAATCTTCAGTTCAAGAAAGGAAGAAAAAAGATTTTCAAATGCTGTACTATGAACCTTTGATTACACTGTAACTCTGTTCCAGTTGGATAAAAATAGAATAATCACTGGAATTTAGAAAATATTTTCAAAAAATAATGTCTTGATCAAGAAACAGTTCAAATCTAAAATAATTATCTAGTTATGCTAGCACTGGTATAATGTATTTTATTTATGATACTAGCCTATACCACCCATGTACATATTTTATAAGAGGTTCTACTTCATGTTTCCTAGCAAGATTTTGTGTTTTTTTTTTAAACCAGTGGTTTACAAATTACTTCAAAGAACAAACATCTCCATTTATTTAAGTCATATGAATTGCTTATTTATTTAGGCTCTCAGTTTGTGAAGTTGGACCTCAAAAACTAATTTAAAATTGTCCTTGTTTCAAATTGTCATCTATTTGGCTACACTGCCAGCCCAGTATAAAGTCTGAAGTCAATTAGCTAATAAAAGAAACAGTGAAGGGAACGTGTAACACTAGCAGAAAAGATACAGTGTCTTAAGGTCACAGTCCCCAAACCCAGAGTCCTCTTGATTTACATTGAGCTTCTATGTTTATCTGAGCTGCAGAAAGGAGCCCCTCTGCTCTGGTAATTCTTTTTCCTGGAACTTGAATGACCTCTAGTTTTAACACCTTCTTAGAGAAATAAGTGTGACCCGGTTCTCTCTCATTCTTCCTTCATGTATTATAAATGAAGAAACCTGTATCTTCCATGGGTTTTATTAAAGAATAGATGGTTCATCTATATCTGCTTGTCTGGATCCGTGTTTGACTATTAGTTTCAATGCACAACAACAATACACCAAATAATTAAGGTCAAAGGGATGTAATAGCCTGGGTTTTTGTTTTGTTTCCTTTTGTTTTAGTACTGGGGATTGAGCCCAGGGGCACATTCCACTGAGCTATACCCCCAGCCCTTTTATTTATTTATTTATTTATTTATTTATTTATTTATTTATTTATTTATTTATTTATTGCTTGTCAAGGTCTTCTAAGTCACCCAGGACAGCATCCAACCTGAGATCCTCTTGTCTTAGCCTTCCAAATACTAGGATTATAGGCATACATCACACTGCCCAGCTGCCTGTGTTATTTCTCATAGGCTATAATCATGTCTTAATTATATTGCTGATTATTGAAAGATCATTTTTTATTATTGGTGCATTATAATCATAAATCTTGATGGAGTTCAGGGTGCTAGAGGCATACACGCACACAGCACTCATTGTGCCCTCCCCCAGGTTTAGCCCCATTCCCTCCCCTCCTTCCCATGCTCAGCAGTGATTGGCTTTGATAAGTTTGTGTATGTACATCACGTCCATTGAGGTATTTCCCTCTCCTCCCCACCCATCTCCTTCAGTTATGTCCCATTCTTCACTCAACTAGGATTTCTCCTTTCTCTGGAGTCCCTCCTGTGTCTCAGTTTCTCCCTAGCTTCCACATATTAGGGAGAACATCTACCTTTTCACTTTTTGTGACAGACTAATCTCATTTAGCATAATGTTCTCAAGTTCCATCCATTTCCCTCCAAATGACAGAATTTTGTTCTTCTTTATGGCTAAGCAAAATTCCATTATGTACATATCCCGTAGTTTTGTAATCCATTCAACTGTTGGTGGATAATGCAGCTATAGACATAAATATGCATGCAATACTCGGGCCGTTTGGTTTTCATTCTTTTGGGGAGATACCTAGGAGTGGTATAGCTGGGTCATATAGTAGGTTTATGCTTATTCATCTGAGAATTCTCCAAACTGTTTTCCAAAGTGGTTCCACTAATTTGCAATCCCACCAACAATCCCATGTATTAGAGTTCCCACTTCACCACAGCCTCACCAGCATTTGTTGTTTGTGTTTTTAATGACACACATTCTAACTGGGGATAGGCAAAATCTTAGGGTAGTTTTGATTTGCAGCTGTCTGATTGCTAATGATATTGAACACTTTTTCATACATTTATTAGCCATCTGTATTTATTCTTTTGTGATGTGTCTATTTAGATCACCTGCCCATTTTTTGATTGGGTTATTTATGATTTTTTGGTGGTGAGTTTCTTGAGTTCTCTAGATAGTCTAGATATTAGTCCTCTATCAGAGGAGAATCTGGCAAAAACCTTATCTCATTCTGTCGGCCCTCTCTTGAGGTTGTTTATGGTTCCCTTTGCTGCAAAGAAGCTTTTCAGTTTAATTCAATCCCACATATTAATCCTTATTTTAATTTCTTGTTCTTTGCCTTTGGGGTCTTGTTGAGGAAGTTTTTACCCATGCCTACGTATTGGAGTATTGGTCCTATGCCTTCTTTCAGTTCTTTGATCCATCTTGAATTGACTCTTGTGCAAGGTGACAAAGTGGAATTTATTTCCATTTTTCTGCATATGGATAACCAGTTTTTCCAACACCATTTGTTGGATCATCTGCAAATTCTTATTTTCCTATTTGTACTACTCTGATTTCCTTCTCTTGCCTTATTGCTCTGGCTGGAATCTCAAGTAATATATTGAAAAGGAGTGGTGATAGTGTACAATCTTGTCTTGTTCCCGATTTTAAGGAGAGCTCTCATAGTTCTTCCCTATTCAATATCATGTTGGTGTGGGCCTACTTGCATATTGCTTTCATGATGTTGAGTTATGTTCCTTCTATTCTGATTCTCTGGAGTGATTTTTGCATGCATGAGTGTTGGATTCGTTGAATGTTTTTCCAGCATCTATTGAAATGATCTTGCGATTTTTTTTCCTTAGTTCTGTTTAATGTGTGAATTATATGTTGTTTGTTTGTTTGTTTTGATGTTGAACGAGCCTTGCACCCCTGGCATGAACCCATCTTAGTCATGGCACATAATTTTCTTCATGTGATTTTGAATGCACATTGCTAGTTTTTGTTCAGAAGTATTACATCTAAGTTAATCAAAGATATTGGTCTGCAGTTTTCTTTTCATGAGCTATCTTTATCCAGTTTGGTATTAATGTGATGTTGGCTTCATAGAATATATTTGTGAGCATCCTGTCTCTTTCTACTTCATGGAATAGATTGAGAAGTATTGGGATTAGATCTTCTGTAACAGTTTTATAAAATTTAGTTGATAAACTGGGCTTTTCTTTGATGGTAGGCTTTTTTTCTGTTGCTTCAATCTCTTTTATTATTATTAGTCTGTTTAAATTTTCTATATCTTTTTGATTCAGTTTAGAAAGGTTGCATGTTTCTAGAAATTTGTCAATTTTTTCTAGGTTCTCCATTTTGTTGGAGTATAGTTTTTCAAAGTAGTTTTTGATAATCCTCTGGATTTCCATGCTTTCTGTGGTAATATCACCTTTTTATCTCTTATTTGGATTGATTCTCTCTTTCTTTTGGTTAGGTTGGCATGTGCTTTATCTATCTTGTTTATTTATTTATTTTTTTGAGAAACCAACTTTTGGTTTTGTTGATGTGTTTGTATTTTGTCATTATTATTGTTTTTGTTTTTCACTACTTCATTGATTTCTCCTCTGATTTTAATGATTTCCTGTCTTCTACTGGTTTGGGGATTAGATTGTTCCTGTTTTTCAAGGACTTCAAGGTGTGTCATTAGGTTATTTATTTTTTGACTTCCTGTTCTTCTTATGTGAGTACTCAGTGCTATGAATTTTCCTCTTTATATTGCTTTCAATGTATCCCACATATTTTGGTATGTTTTGTGTTTATTTTCATTTGTTTCTAGAATTTCTTAATTTCCCTCCTAATGTTTTCTATGACCCATTCCTCATTCAGCCATGTGATGTTCAGCCTCCATGTATTTATGAAGTTTCTCTGGTCTTCTTACAGTTGATTTCTAGTATCATTCCATTATGGTCTGCAAAGATGCAGTGGGTTATGTCACTTTTTTAAAAAATTTGATAATGCTTGCTTTGTGGCCCAGGATATGATCTATTTTGAAGAAGGTTCCATGAGAAGCTGAAAAGAATGTGTATTCGGCTGTGACTATGTGGAATATTATGTATGTGTCTTGTAGGTCCATTTGGTTCATTGTGTTCCTTAGGTCTGAGATGTCTTTGCTGATCTTTTGTGTACAAGATCAATCTGCTGGTATGAGAGTATTGAAGTCTCCCATTATCACTGTATTGGGATCTATGTGAGCCTTAATGTCACAAAGAGCATGTTTTATAAATGTGGTTGCACCTGTTTTCGAGACATTAATGTCTTCATTTCATTTATTGCATTCTTCATGTCCTTCAGATCTACTTTTTTTTCTTCTCTATTTAATATATCCAATTCTTTGTTGATTATATCTTTCATTTCTTTCAGGCTCTCTCTGAACACTTTTCTGCAATTCTGTATTATTTCTACTATTAAAGTTCTAAATTCTCCTTTTGACATTCTCTGCAACTCTGTGTTGGTGGGTTCTATTGTTATGGGATGTGGAGACTCATTGTTTCCTTCCTATTCTTCTCTCTCATGATTTCAGGTTTCTTCATTTATATCTCTGTTGCTTTTGATGCCTTTTTCTTGCTCTGTGATTTTCCTATGCCTAATTTATCTTCCTTTATAGTATCTTATTCTGTAAGTAGATATTTACTTTAAGATATGTCTTAAAAGTGAATGGTCTCTGCCATATGAGTATTCATAGCTTTCTGTTGAGTATTTATTACCCTTTTATGCCTACTTTGAGGTCTGTGTCCCATATCACCTATTGTTCTGCCTGTACATTGCTAGTCCTGGGTTACAGTTACTCCAGGAATCTGCCTACTGCCTTAGTGTCTTGATGGACTCCAGATGTTAAAGTCCAAGAACTCATCTTTCACCTCCATAGTAGGAAGTAGTCTGCCTATCATTTGCAACGTATTCCTATCCATTTTTATAATAATTACTTATGAATATTACATACTGATTCCTAAAATAGTAAAAGTTTGTGTATCTGTGTGTGTGTTTGTGTGTGTGTGTGTGTGTGTGTGTGTGTGTGTGTGTGTGTGGTGTTGGTATTTGAACCCAGAGGCATTTTGCCTTTGACAACACCCCTAGTCCTATTTTTTTTTAATTTGGAAATAAGGTCCCACTAAATTCCTGAGAGCCTTACTCTGTTGCTGAGACTGCCTTCAAACCTGTGGTCTTCCTGTCTCAGTCTCCCAAGAAATACGATTACAGGTGGTAGACTCTGAGGTGTGGATAAATGTAGTTTGTGTACTATGCATTTTTAATCTTCAATGTGCAAGGTGCTGGGGCTTCAGTCTGTCAGCTGTGATTAGTTTGTCCTTAGTGTCTGGCAGTCATTACTATTGGTTCACCTATCTGGTCCAACCTCAGCAATAGGTGTTTAGAGGGTTCAGCTGGTATATACAAGGGCAAATTGAATTGCAATAAATGATCAAGGGTCAGTAAGGAGGAAGGGGCTAGAGTAAGGAATGCAAGAACAGGGTATAGTAGAAAATAGAATCAAGTAGATTACAAATTTAAGTGCAGTTAGATAATATATAGTAAAAATTAGAGAGTGAAAACAAAAGAGAATTCTTGTAGCCAATGTAGAATATTTAGGTATAGAGATAGGAAATAGATTTAATACAAGGCACTGACAGACAGGTTCACTAGGAGTCTGACAGACAAAACAAAAATCTCTAGCATGCATACACATAAGAGGAAAGGAAGAGAAAAAATAAATAGGAACCTTAAGAATTGCTTAATCAGGAATGAGTAAAATTTCCTTGATGGAAAAGAGCTGATTTCCCTTCTTGTGACTTTTCTTGCCACACTTTTTTTTTTTTTTTTTTTTTTTGGCATGCTAAGATGAGATGTAAAAGCTGCTCCAAAGCTCTGGTTAAAGCCTCCTCTCCCACCTCCTCTGTTTCCTACTTTGCTAAGAAGGCTGATTACAACAGAGTTACAGGGAAGGGCTGGCCCCTGCTGGTTGCTGGGAGGAGGCTCTTCTAGGCTGGGGATTGGGGTGTGGCCAGGGTGCTTACCCAGCATTCACTAGGGTCCTAGGCTGTCGCGCGCTTGAGTCCGTCCAGCGGAGAAAAACACACGACAACCAGGTTCCTTCTGCGAGAAGCTTTACTCAGGATTGCTTATCTTCATGCGGGTAATGGCGACGGCCCAGACCCAGAACAGAGGCTTATATGTCTGCTTCTGGCCAATCAGGACTTGACTCGTATCTGAGCTCCAATTGGTCAGGAAAGCTAGCCTGCACATAAGCTGACATTGCTGTTTTACCACAACGCCTTATTAGGAGTTGTTTACTGCACTGAGGTACTTTACTGCACTGAGGTACTTTACTGCAGTCGCCATCTT
>PVLC010007268.1:0-36352 GCA_004027655.1 Graphiurus murinus | reverse complement strand
GGCTCCATGCCCTGAGCTGCAAAAGAAAAAATAAATAAAGCAGAGAAGGAAGGAGATATGAAAGAGAAAAAAACATGCAAATGTGTAAAACAAACAAACAAAAACCTACAAATACACAAGTACAGTGCAGTTTAAGGTTCACTTATTAAAAGTAGGTTCTTGAGCGTGTTCTAAGCATTCTCGCTTGCTCAGAAACCTATAACAAATATATCAGTCTGCAGTCCCAATGCTATGGTCTCCTGCAGGAAGACTCTGTCCAGGTGTCTCTCTCTCTGCACAGGTGCAGGGGCCATCCCAAAGCAAGCACAGGGGACTCCTCTCTCCACACAGAAGGCTTTCAAACCTGCTGTATTCCTCAGAGTTTCCTGTGTGATGTGCAGCTGTAGTCTTCATGTATTCCTGATGAAGTAGAAGAGAAGGAATAAAATTTAGGTAGGAAGGAGACACTGGGAGGAAAAGAAAAAATATAGTTTTAAAATCTGGAGAGTTTTAAGCTAACTCCACCCCTTGAAGTTTCTTAGGAGGTCCTGTATCCTAATCCCCTGAAGCCCTGCCCCCACCTGAGCTTCAGGGACAAGGTCAGGGGGTTGGCCTAGAATTCCGGAACACAGGTATAGGTGGTTGTCCAAAAGAGGGTGGGTACAGGAAAAGTTGGATCCTCCTCTTCCTCAGGTTTCAAGACCATATTATCCCACTACATTCCCACCATCTTTTTATGGTCTTGTTGTGGGATAACACAGTCCCACTCGTGGGTCCTGGCACGTACACGTGCCAGTCAGGAACAAAAGGTAGGTATTTATTCAGGAAAGTAAGGGACTCAGGGAAACAGGTAAGTGGAGATCTTCTGAGTCATGGAGCAGGAGGGCAAGAGAGAGAGAGAGCGGAAAAAGGAGGAAGGGGCTTTTTATAAACTTTTAAGAGGGGTGGGCACAGAAGCAGTCTAGACCTCCTCCTTTTCCAGGTATAGGTGGGCGATAGGTGGACGTTCCAAGTTGGATCCTCCTCTTCCTCAGGTTTTAAGATGGATCTGACCTTGGCTCTGAATCTCAGGTGGGGGCAGGGCTTCAGGGGATTAGGGTATAGGACCTCCTAAGAAACTTCCAAGGGGTGGAGTTAGCTTAAAACTCTCCAAATTTTAAAACTATATTTTCCTTTCCTCCCAATGTCTCCTTTCTACCTAAATTTTATTCCTTCTATTCTACCTCATCAGTCTCACTCACATCCATAGGGTTCCTGCATTCACCTCTGCTGCAGTGTGCACTGTGGAACAGGGGTTGGGACAGGGATGTGGATGCAATTGTCCTTCTCTGTCCTATCCATGCAGAACGGCTGGTGATCTTGATGTCTGTGAAATAGGTCTCAGGTTACGATTCCAAAGTTCCTGCCAGTCCATGGTATGCCCTATTGTTCTCACATCTCTGATTTGTGGCTTTTTCTTTTTCTTTTTAAGCCTCAGTGTTTAATGGTGGCCTTGTCGGTACTTGGGTGCCATTGGTGGAAACTGCATAAGAGACCACAAGTGAGAACCCCAGGTGACCCCACAGAACAATGGAACAAACAATGCATTATTTATTTATTTATTTATTTATTTATTTATTTATTTATTTATTTATTTATTTATGTATGTATTTATTTCTTTATTTAGTGGTACTGGGGATTGAATTCAGGGGCATTCTACCTTTGAGCTATACCCCCAGCCCTATGTTTTATTCTTTATTTTGAAACAGGGTCTCACTAAGTTGTGGAGTGCCTCACTAAGTAGCTGAGGCTGGCTGTAAACCCGGATCCTCTGGTCTCAGCCTCCCAAATGCTGGGATTATAAGAGTGAGCCACCACGCCCAGCTAGAAAACACTCTTGAGTAAGTGATAATCCTTATTTTATTTATGAAGAAACTGAGGAGGAGAATGATATTAAATAGTATACCTAAAGTCACACATGATTAAATATTATATGAATATAGAGTCCCTGGTCCACCACTACACTAACTCACCTGTTGGTGGTAAGTAAAGCACTATGTTGTCACTTTACATGTTCAGATTGTAGTATGTACAGTATTGTGTGTGTGTGTGTGTGTGTGTGTGTGTGTGTGTGTGTGTTTGCCTAATGATTTATGCTGACATTCAGTAAACTCAGTAAGTATATTTTCAGCTTCAGCTTATCAGACAGTAAGAGATATACAAGGTCTGAAGACTGTAAAGAATTTGAAAGTAAAATCAATGTCATTCATATAAAAATATCAACTAATATGAAATCACATAATTATGGATCAGAAAATTTTAAACATGATCAAATGCAAGTCAAAATATCTAATATCTAGTATCTATATCACATGAATATGATTCAATTGCTTTTATAGCTCCAGACTTGCCTCTTCTCTTAAAAGGTAAAAACAAATACTAACATAATAAGAGTCATTTGTATAAGATCTCAATACAGCATCATTGGCATTGATTATAGTCTAAACAGTAATGTTGAGCTGGGTGTGATGGTGCACACCTGTAATCCCAGTACTTGGGAGGCTGAGTCAGGAGGATCTCAAGTTCAAGGACAGCCTTAACAACTTAGTGAGCTCCTCAGCAACTTAGTGAGACCTTGTTTCAAAATAAAAAATAAAATAAAAGTGAGGGTGTAGCTCAGAGGTAGAATGCCCCTGAGTTCAATTCTTAGTACCACAAAAAAAAAAAAGAAAAAAAAGTTATTTTGGAAGATTGACAGTAAAACTCACAATCATATTTAGTCTGTTCTTGAAGTATTTGTATTCAAGAGTTTTTGAGAATTCCCCAGAAGGAAGATATGTTAATATTAGGGATACAAATCATGTTAAAAACTAAACTGTTAATTAACAATGTTTTTGCCCTTATTCTATCATTTCTACCTTTGAATATTTTTACATAGTGAAAAAAATATCAATTTGTCCATCAAGCATCAGGTAGGAGAAACTGCTGGCTTAGTTTTGTATTTATATTCATAAAGCAGGTAAAACAAAATAAAAATAACCAGATCAGCTGCAATTTGATTATGTCCCCAACAGTATCCTGCTAAATTTGTATGCTTTTGTGTGAATAACTCAGAAATAAGGAAAAGTTTAAATGCACATCAAATTATGACTATACAGCTACTATACTACCTTAAATCCAGAGCATTAAAGGGTTGTTTTAGTCATAGTACACAGTCTTAAATTGGAACTAGATAATTTGTTTCTCAGGCTTTTAAAAATTATTAAATATTACATTATCAAGATATATAAATAAAACTAAAGCTAATGCTGGCACGTTGTCAAAGGTCAGTTCTGAAACTCATCACAAATTTTACTAAAATTGTATTCATATATGCTAGGTGACATTGGTGAGGATGTCAGTTTTCTACACAATATTAAAGTAGAATCAATTGCTGACAGAACTTAGGAAATAAATGGGACTTATTTCCCATTTATTATTAAAGCTATTGGGATTTGACATTGTTGGAATTATTTGTCATCTTTAACAATCAACTAACCTAACAATTCATATTATCCAATATAAATTTGCAAGCACTATGCTAGGATACTCAGTTTGTCATCAGAAAAATTAATATATGTGTGTGAATATGTGTGTGTGTGTGTGTGTGTGTGTGTGTGTGGTACTGGAGACTGAACCCAGGTGCATTCTACTTCTGAGATACATGCTCAGCACTTTTTATTTTTTGTTTTTTGTTGCTTAGAGTCTCACTAAGGCTATCCTCACACCTTCAAATTTTCTGTCTCAGCCTCTCAAGTACTGGGATTATAGGTGTGTGCCACCAAGCCCAGCTCAAATGAGTATATTGATATCAGTCTTATTAAACTTATAAAATAAAGATGTGATCAAGCAGTATCCCCCCACTGAAACTTGACATTGAGCCTATTCATCTTTGATCCAAATATAGTCACTTTAAAATCAGTACCAAGTAATCATAATTTCATATGAAAGTTCCCAGAAAAGAGATGTGAAACTGTCATGGATTTATTCTACTGAGGAGAATCAGATATTCTCAGTGAGTTGGGTTATTAGTGCTGTGATTTACTGATTGTCATAAAAACAAAAGCAGGAAGAAGGTATTCAGGTGAAAGATTTAGTTGAACAAGGGACCATAGGATATATACAGAGAATTTTGTTCAGTCCTGGGTGGCTAGATCACAGAGTAGGTGGAGGGAGAGGATGAAGTGACCTAGGGTTGGATTGTGCTGAGCCCTGAATGTCCTAGTAAGGAATTCATATTTTTCCCCCTCAGGCTATCAAGAACCAACAGAAACTCTAAGGCAAGTGTGAATTGAACAGAATGTGTGAGTTAGAAATAGTCTGACATCATTGCGCAATGTGTGGATCTGGAGAGCTGAGGTCAAGAAGCTAAAAAAAAGGTCAACACTTGAGCAGTAATGCAAGCAGTAATTGTGTAATGGAAAATACATTACATACAACTCAACTTTCATGACGAATGCCAGCATTTTAGATCTGCTCTTTGAGGGAGATATTTGAATAATTCAGTTAGCATAGTCTCTAAAGGGCATTTTCAATTCTGTGTATGGTTTATTCTTAGAGTGGCCAGAAGGTATAATTCTATTCACAATGCAATCTTTTTCAAAATAAAGAGCAATAGCTTTTCCCCTAGCATGTGCTTTTTTTCTGAAAGAAACATTAGACCTAGCTTTGCTTATGAGTGAAGAATATATTGTTCTTATTTATGGAGGAGCAGTATGTACTATATGGTGCAGTTTTTAGAAAAGAATACACTTGAAAATATGCAAAATAGAAAGATGTCTTCACTTTGCACACAGGAGAGAAAGGAATTTTTGTTCTCTTCTCTTTGTAGCACTGGTAGAAACACCATAAACTATGAAAGAAGGAGTTTGGGTACCACATCATATTATGTTTACACTAAGGGACAGTAGGCAGGATACCAGAAACTGAAGTCCAGGAAATAATGGAAATGTTATCGGAACTTTAGCACAACACGCCAATTGAAATATCGTCCTCTATTAAGAGTACACATGTATCAGTCTTCTGGTTTCCAACTGATAAATGTTCAGAGGACCTGTTGACATTATTATTACACAGCAGATATGTGAGCTTTATTTAATAAATGATGCTACTGATTAGCATTTATCTTAATGCTAATGATGCAGGTTCATGAATTCATTTCCTTAGAAGGCTGAATTGATGAATGTTACCCTGAAGAGTTTTCAAACATGAACATAATCGAAACCAATGTTAAATGAATGATATTATTTTACAATTTCCAGAATAAAATGAAAGGGATAGCATTTAAGAATTCATATAATGGATGTGTATTTGACATCAACAAAACATGCTAGAATATAATGGCAAGATAATTTTTCTTATGAGAGAGATTAATTTTCAGAATGCACAAAGGATAACAGTACAGATTAGGTAACATTGTAAACAAGTTAGGAATTACTGAACCACCCCAGGGTTTATTTTCATAACCAAGAGACCAGCAATATGCTTTGGCTTCCAATTAGTTAGAAAGAAAATTGACCATTGACTTCTCCAAAAAATGAGCAGAAATTATTCATAGAAGATTAAAACAAATGGAACTAGTATAATTTAAGCAAATGATTTAATACAGCTTGAAAGGTCATTATACCAACAAGTCTTCCATTAACTTATTTTTCCTAGAGCTCTATTTATATTTGAGTTTGTGGATAACTTTGGGGTTTTTAATTTTGACTTACATCTTTGTCTAGCAATATCTTTTTATTATCAACATTGAAAAGAAGAAGCAAGAAAGAAATTTCTGAATAATACTTAATTTAATTTGAAACAGGATCTTGTAATCAATGAGACCTTCAGAAATATATATATTTTCTGATATATACATAACAAATCATTTCAATGCTACAATTTTAATAAAATTCTCATACTAGAGTAGGAAATTAAATATAACTGATCAAGTATAAATATTGAGGGGATTAGTCAATTAATGCCATATAACAAGTGAACACAAAAAAAATTCTGTGTATGTTTTATCAGTACGTGTTCATACAGCAATGTCTTTGTTTATTATACAGTCTGCAGTCAACCTTCTTCAAGTTACTTTCTCTTCTTTAAGAGGTCTAATCAAAAGCCTATTTTTTTTTCTTCAGGAAGCATTTGTTTCAGATCATTATATTAAAAATATTTTATGGTACATTGTAAGATGTAAAGAAAAAAAACCGTTTCATTGGAGTTATGCTGTTCAAAATGTTTCATCTCATCAAAATAATTGCTACTAATATTCTAAGGTAAAGCTCACATGTTTTTATTACACATTATTCTCATTTGGTTCCTTAGAAATTTACCTTGGTCTTCCAAGTTAGGATTAAGTCACAGATTGATTGCTATACTTTATTCATTTTGATCCTCTCCCTTCAGTTGACTCATCAGAAACACACACACACACACAGGCACACACTACACACATGCACACACTCACAAAACCTCATTAGTGAACCAAAACTATAAAGTGAAAGGTTTTCATGATGTCACATCAGATATCATGGATCCTATAACTTTTCTTCATCCATATCACTTATAAACAATTTTCAGTCACTAACACCCAAACTTCAATGTAGATGGTATTGGTCATGTGAGAAACTACAGTCAGTAAAAATAGGAATACTCACAATAGCAGCAGGTTTCAAAAGTGAAATATCATGTTAAACACAACACTGTGACTGAATTACTGAAATGATATTTATACACAGAAAAACTCAAGCCAAAAAATATTCCAAAGATATTTATGTTTATTGTTTTAAATTATATAGAAAAAATCTCATTAGGATACAGTGTTTTATATTTTAATGATTATACAATTTAGCTTCAACACATTTATCTTAAAACAAAAATATCCATGATTCCAATGAGCAATTGAGACTTGAATTATTCCACATTACTGTGCTTGTGTATAAACTGTTTTAAAAAGCAAAGCAAGTTTATTACCATTAGAAATAAATTTAGCTTTAAGAAGCAAGGGAAGTTCACTTATAGAGAGCAATAAAATCATGTTATGATGAATTATTTGGAAATACTAAACCAACATTTGATAATATCCCTTTTTTTCTAAACAAATTTGCAAGGACAAAAATCATAATAACTATGTGTTCCGTTCCTCATTATAGTACTGCTTCCATCAAGAATAAAAACACTATGTTGTCTCCATGAAATCAAAACACCAGTATATTTTACCAAAACTTGAGCTGTTATAAATATCCCACTTTACATTTGCTATGCTAGTTAAGGAATAATAATACAGCTTGAAGGATAACAAATTTCATTTTATGATATGAGAACATCTGTATTATTTTCTTTACTTGCATAATAAGGGATATTTTCAACTGTACAACTAAACAAAGATATTAAAATTATTTGGAGAGAGTAGGAAGGGAATAAACTTTATTTATATTCCTCAGTTCATACCACACTCCAATTGATAAAACAAAGAAAACCATTATTTTTTCCTAGTTCTCGACATTTTCAACATCAAAGTAATTATTAGAATCTTTCCTTTGTTATGGATAAATTAGTGAAAAATTTGACCTCCTGTCTCATACTCTGGCTGCACAAATATCATAATCACATGCAAGCTGGATTCTTATTCATTTTAGAATAAAAACCTCTTAAAATCATAAAACCTTACCTTCTCAGACAATAATAATTTGTCTGCCTCTTGCAAAATGGAAGCTCAGACTCCTTGCATATTTTCACTAGCAGACAATATACATAATTAGTAAAATGAAAAACTAACACTCTGCACTGTATCAGCATTATTATCAAAGATAGAATAGAAACTGCAGTTCACAAATAGAAGACTGAAAAAGAATATGTCACAGGTTTACTGCAACAATATATATTTTCTGTTATCAGAGTTTCTCTTCTTTCCTTTAAAGAGATGCATTTTTCTTTTTTTAAATTTTTTATTTTTATTAATTTTTTTATTATTCGTACATTGTAAGCAGACATCTTTGTTAGGTACAAATTGAAAACGACGTATGTGCCCACTTTTCTCATTTGACCCTTTCCCCCAACAGAGAGCCTACAGAGTGGGAGAAGATTTTTGCCAGTTACTCTACAGATAGAGGTCTAATATCTAGGATATACAAAGAACTCAAGAAAATCACAACCAAGAAAACAAATAACCCAATTAAAAAATGGGCAAAGGATCTAAATAAACACTTCACAGAAGAAGAAATACAAATGGCCAATAAATGTATGAGGAAATGTTCCACATCATTAGCAATCAGGGAGATGCAAATCAAAACCACCTTGAGATTTCACCTAACCCCAATCAGAATGGCAATCATCAAAAACATGAGCAATAATAACTGCTGGAGAGGATGTGGAGAAGTGGGAACTCTAATACACTGTTGGTGGGACTGCAAACTAGTGCAACCACTTTGGAAAACAGTATGGAGGATCCTCAGACAAATGGGAATGAGCCTACCATATGATCCAGCAATACCACTTCTGGGTATCTACCCAAAAGAACAGAAACCAAACTATCAGAGATGCATTTTTCTAATCCAAGTAATAACTTGTATGGATACACATGGAAAACTATGATTTGCATATTAATTTTCTTTTAAAATATTACATAACTGATGAAATGATAAGGTATTATTACTAGGAACAGCACAACTTTGTCTCATATATTTGCTAGTTTCTTTGAAGTAATATTACAGTAAAAATAAAAATGAGATATTTAGGGAAATAAAAACAAATGAATTCAGCAAAATATTGTCATTAAAGAGATGATGAAGATGTATATTAAAGAGCTCTAATCATACACCCATTAAGACATTTACATATAATATTACATAAAGTGCAAGGAAGAAATTCTTACCAATATAAATCTACATCATTTGTTTATTTTACATATTATTTTGCTGATAGTATTTGTTTATTTTCTTTGATCACACACATATAATCCCCAAAAATCTCACAGGGAGATATTTCCAAAAGAGATTTTATCTAATGGCAACCAAATTTATATAGAATGAGTAGAAGTGATAAAAAATAAATGAAAACTTGAAGTATACATAGTAGAAAAACAGAACAATACACAATTAGAGTTAAATTTTAGAGTTAAATCTAGTACAGAATATACTTACTTTATCCTGTATAACTCACTAAAGATGACCAATTCTTCCATAACCTGGAGCAACTGAAGACATTTTAAATACATTTTTGCAATATTTTCCATAATTAATTTCATTGCCAATGAAATTAATGAATTAATTGATAAAATATTACTCTCAAATTTTCATGGATTTCTTTGACTAGTTCAATTTTTCCATTTGAAGTAGAGAAGTTGGTTACTAGTAAAAAGAAAGGGCATCATTTTATTCACCATCTCTTTTATATTAAAGATGGGTGTCTCCCTTATTTTATAACAGAAATAACTGTTGATAGAGAAAATATGTGCTACTAAGAAAGCATATGCATTTTCTAAATTTCCTCTAAACTCATCATTATTTTAAAGGATCTTAAAATAGTTTACTCTGTTGGTTAAAAAATATTAGCACTTCCGTCAACTTCTGATGAGTACAGGGACAGGAAAATATAAGCAGTGCCAAAATGAGCACTGTAATAGAAATATAGGACTGAAAAGTGAAGCCTAGGAATAAATGGAGAAGAAAGGGAGGTGAGGAGGGGGGAGACAATCTCACAGGTATAAACTCTGAGATTCCCTAAAGGAAACAAAAAAAGTTTGCAGAAATACTATCCAGGAAAACAAAACAGTTTCCTTTTATTTCTACCAATTCCCTGGTGCTTTTCAGTATTTTGAGGGATCAGGTAGCTGATTTAAATCCAGATTTAATCCAGGTTCAATGACTGATGCCAGTGATAGCTGATATATAGAAGGTAAAACAAACAAACAAACAAAAAAACTATTTACCTTTGGTTATCATATTGGTAAAAGATACTCTGTTCAATCCCTGGTGTAATGGAAATACAAATGAAAGGTGGTGGTGATTCTGTTAACGGTGGTGAAATAAAGGTCTTCACAATTCACTCCCTTCTTATAAAAGTCTACCAAAAATATGACAGATGATGAAAAATTGGGGAAAAATCAAAACCCTATCTATTATTAGCAAGTAATTGACAACAAACTATGACAAGTAGCTTGCCAATGGGGAGATATTTGCACTAATAGGAGAAAAGAAATTGACTTGGCACATATCTTGGGCAGGGTATAGATTCACTAAGTCTCAGGATCCCGAGGTGTCCTCCGAATATGATTTATTTGAAGCTGTCATGAGACGAAGCATACACAGGCAAGAGAAAAACAAAATGTTTTCATGCAATTCTAGTTGTATATTCCCAAATGATAGAATATGATAGTAAAGAGGAAAAGTGCTGATGGACTACATTTTATGATTGTGAAACAGTCTACTACATAATTCAGATTGAAGTGGGGGCAGGGCAGAGGGAGCAATAATAACACGGAAGAGAATAACTGAGTTATACCATGCACGACATAGATCCACCCCACCAAATGTCAAAAATAGAGAAAAAATATGGCCCCTGGGTAGAAGATAGAACAGATTTGGGGAGGTGGGCTTGAGATCTGAAATTTAAATAGCTCCTGTGGGCTGATCTGACTCACCCTCCCACCACCTCCCACACCATGGCTCAGTAAATAGCTGGCTTGGTTCAGTGATTAATAGAAAGAATCCAGCCCAGGAAACAGGCAAAGGAGATAAATGATGATCCCATTAACACAGAGAGTGAGAAGTTCAAAGTAGATGTGTTTCAATAAGGGAAATAATAGCAGAAAGAGATAAAAATAAAGTGGTAGAGAAAAAGAATGCAAACAATATTACAAATCATCATAAAATTAAAGCCTTCATTGGATGTTGCAAAATAAAATTAACAAAACTGAATTTTCAGTTGTGTTGGGTGTGATTGACAAAGGATAACAAAAAATTAAAGATACAAAAGGATCACAGAGAATATTATAAATAGAGATGAATGAAATTTAACATAATTAGTATTCCTAAAGAAAAAAAAAACTATTTAGACATATAAAAAAAAGATGTTTCCCAAAATAAAGATTGGAATCTGAGGTAAAAAAAAGAATAGAGTCCTTAAAATGTCAGGCTTTGAAAAAAAACTATCTAATGTCAGCAATTTCTTCTGTTTGCCCTAGTATTATCTTAAATTGAGATAAAAGTGAATTTTATATTTTGTTAGATGACAATAGCATATAGGGCATATTTGTCTCCTAAATTTATAAAATTGTCGTGTGTGTCTGTGACTTAAGATTGAACTCAGAGTTCAATTCTTCCTCCAAACTATGCCCCCAGCCCCCCTTTTTTTAAATTATTTTGCTGTTATTTTGAAATAGGGTCTTATTAAGTTGCTGAGTCTTACTACATTGCTGAGGCTGTCCTTGAACCTTGGATCCTGCTGTCTCAGCTTCTCAAGTACTAGGATTACTGGTGGATGTGTTCCAACATGCCAGGCTTAAAATTGTGTCTTTTAATCAATTTACTCTCCTGTACAAAAGTATAAATCTATACAAAGGTATCGGAAATGATATTTATGAAATGCCAATTTCTAGGAGGTGGGATTTTCTGCAATGCCTACCTTTATTTTCAGCAATGATGTTCCATTTTTACAAACTACAATGAAGTCTTCTGGACAAAAAAAGTAAAATGAGAGGTAAAGATTAATTGAAAAAGGAAAACTGAGAGGTTCCAATTGTTCCACTACCTCTAGATTCCTGGCCCTCCAATCCATAGGTCATAAAGCCATCAGGTGATTCTTCCAAAACAGAAGCACAGACATGTTAATCTTATCATAATGTCCTACCAGATTTTCAAAAAATTGTCACACTAATATGAGTCAAATTCAATCTCTAGACACTTACACAAAACTTCTCCTAATCCAGCCCCACCATCCTGTCTCATGCTTCATGTGGTGATAAAAAATGCGCTTCTTTTTTTGTTTGTGGGAATGAAGTGGTGTGAAGCTTGTAGAACACCAAATTATACTCCAAATGTCAATCAACTATCGTCTCCATGAAGCCCTCTCTGTGACTGCTTTCTTTTGCGCATCAGCAAACTTACAAAGTTACATGGATCCTTTTCCCATCATTTATTATCAGTGTCATGCCCAGGATACTGGAGCCTAAGGCAAATGAAAACAGTATTAATACTCATCCCATATTTATTTACAACTTATTTGTTTTGTTTATCATGATGTTTTGAGTTAATTTTGACTTTTTAAAATATTGATAAAATATTTATCTTGATTATTATAGGTTCTGAAGTCCCTGTATAAATTTGCACCTGAGGGGAGTATCACCCTCATCTTGGTCCTGCTGTGCGCTATGGAAGCACTTATTATGCTTCACAGCTACTTGTCTATACACCTATCAACAGTGACAGACTATCAACACCTCCCGGAGATGGACTAGTTCTATGTCTATGTAATGATACAGTACTCACCACTGAGAAAGTACCCATTGAGTAAGGATCCATTAAATACATAGAAAAATGAAATTATCGATATTCTTTAGTCTTTAGGGTAAGGTTTTCCACAGGGAAGAAAATACCTAATCTAAGTGGATGAGGGAGCTGGGCATGGTGGTGCACTCTTGTTATCCCAGTACTTGGGAGGCTAAGATGGGAGGATGGCAGGTTGGAGGAGAGTCTAAGCAACTTAGTAAACTGAGTCTAATAACCCAGAGAAACCCTATTTCAAAACAAAATATTAAAAAAGGCTGGAATCCTTAGCTGATTGGTAGAATAACCCTGGGTTCAATATCCAGTACCACAATAAATAAAATAAAAATGAAGAAGTTTTTTTTCTTTTTACAGTAAGACACCTTATTTTGAGCTACATCATAGCTTAAAGTTATTAAGCAGAACTATTTTTCCTGTAATCATCTACTTGTGACTCAAAATACTGGGTGTAGAAATTGCAAGGATAAACTTGTACTTGTTATGAGAATCAGAGAATATTAAAATTGAAAAAAAAACCTCAGATATTATTTCATTCACCTCTTCACTGTAATAAATAAGAAATCAGTTCTAGAGAGGTTGACTTGTCTAAAACCACAATACAGTCAATATTAGAATCAAATGGTCCGTTTCTCCAGTGTGTTTTTACTGAAAACTGTTCACAAATCTAGAAGTGAGGGGAATTGTCAAAGAGGGGCCTGGAAAAGGGAGATTTTGTCCCTCCACAGAATTGTCAGTTTGAGGACAAAATAAAGGAAATTTTTTTTTTTTTTTTTTTTTTTTTTTTTTTTTACAGATTTTTTAACATATTGCTTGAGGCAAGTTCAGTGCTAAGGTGAGGTGACTGGAAATGATCTTTCAAAAGCTCATTCTAGCCTTGTGTCTTTATCTTTGTCCCTAACATCTCCTTGACTCATTTCACCTATAAAATGGGGTGATTTTGTTCTCTGCCTACTTTAACTTAAGATTTGTGTGACATAAAATGTATGCTATTCAGAGAACTATGTATGTACAAATACAAGTCATATTTAATCATGGATTAATCATATATTTTTTACATCTCATTATGCCTTGAAAAAATTGGAAGTGATTATGTAGCAGTTAGTGACCAGCTTGGAATTGAAAATTAGAATACAAATACTATAGTAGTAACAAACAAAAACCCAAAAAACCTCTGAATTTCATCTTTAAAAAAAGACATAAAAAGGTGCCATTATCAGCCAGAAGTGTTACTCTTTTTCACAAATTATCAGGAGTTTGGGATCCTCTAATTATTCTTGTGATATTTTCTAGTGGTGAAAAGTAACTGGCTTTTCATACAAGTGTTTTACTTAATTGTACCCCTGAGTTACTAGGAAGAAAGAATGACCAAAATAAAATAATTTAATGAATTTGATGGAATTCAGTTAAAGAGAACCACACAGCATTATTATTAACATTGTGTAAAAGCAAAATAACTCCCTTTTACAGTAATGATTTATTTTTCAAATGAAAATTAAGCCTCCTTGGTTAAGTATTTCCTTTCTGTTTCTTTGACCATCTGATTTATTTTTAAACCTTTATATGCAAGAGTAAGAAAAAAAAAACCTATAAATTCACTTGGATATCTGGTCTATAAGTTTAAAGTTTTTTTAAAATTTTTATCCCTATAAAAGCTATAAGATTTAGAAGATAAAAAAACAGGCCTGTAAAATATTCTTTAGGGATAGACCAATAAGCCAGGCATGGTGGCACATGCCTGTAATTCCAGTACTTTGGAGGCTGAGACATGAGGATCACAGGATCAAGGCCAGCCTCAGCAACTTAGTGAGGCCTTCAACAATTTAGTAAGACACTGTTTAAAAAAAAATTTTAAAGGGCTGGGGATGTAGCTGGGAGGCAGAATACCCCTATGTTCGACCCAAGAATTAAAAAAAAAAAAAAAAGACAAATAGATAAGCAGGGTAAGTGTCATTGAAGAAAAGAAAAACATTTCATCAGAATAGTGAAAGATCATATCATCAAACCACAATTCCAAGCACTGTCCTCAAGGCCAGAAACCTATTCACATTCATGAAAAAAAGTTATGATAAGTTTTTTTTATAAGTACTCTTTATTAAATATATACATATATACAGATTTTTACTGGGCCTCATTTTACTGAAATCAATTTGTAAATGAGGGGTCTGGACTGGATGATTTCTATAGTATCTTTCAACATTAAAATTTGCTGATTCTATGAAAGAACAAGAGAGAAAAAGAGACAAGAATTAATTCTCAGATATAACACAGTATTTGGTGTATGCACATTATATAGGTCTTACATACAACCATTACAAGGCAATGCAATAATTGAAAATTTGATGCCAATTAACTAGTATAATTTCTTTTCTAAAAAAGAAAAATAAGAGATCTTGTCTGCATGGTGGAATTTCTATCAAAATGTTCCTCCCAATACTCAGAAGACATTCATTCATACATAGCCAGAGCAAGCAGAGAGAAGTATAGAAGAAAAATCAGAAACAATACAACTAAAAAACCAGACCTGGATTGAGCTGCACAAGACAGCTGTAAGAAATCCAATTAAATTGTTAAGCCTACATAATGAAAAAGAAAAGTCAGTACATGAAAATCCTGATAAATTGCATGAGAGTCAGTGGCACCCCGCCCTGTGGCTATGAATTTCCTCTGATTCTTTCCTTTACTGCCTTAATTTTAAAATACTCACCTTAGTTATAAAACTTTACCAAAACTCCCAGAACATGAGCACAAAACCTACCCAGAAATACATTATCATGGACACAAAAATGTTCTATAAAATTAGAATTTCACTAGCTAATAAATATCTATCTGCGGTGGTAAAGCCAGCAGAAAGGCCTGTCTAGAATTCTCATTTCTGATGATTCTGATCAGATTATATTATCTGATTCTTATCAAATTGGAGACAGATAATCTATTAGGGCTCACAGTACCCAGATTTTTATATTCAGGAACTTGGTGTTTTCACAATCGTGGAACAACCTGTACCACATTCCCATTATATTTTCAAAACCAGTTACTGAAATAATACTAACATTTACTTATCTCAAAGTGGCTATGTGAACAAATATACTTGTTATCCTCTATCACTGTAAGAGAAACACATGTTTTTGATATGCCGTCAAGACTCTAAATTTCCTTCGTTAAAGAATGCAATGTCCTCTGCTAGATTATGGTTCTTCAGCATGCATTGATTGTTCTACTAATATTGTATGTAAATGTGAAAGAGCTTTCCTAGGCGACAGTGTCTAGTTTAGTTCCTGGAACAGAGTAGGCTTTAGGCTCTGGATAAGTATTCTGTGAATAAATACAGTACATAACTGAAGGAGCTACTATGAAAAAGAATCCGTACAGTGAGTTAAACTTTGGCTCAGAGTACAAAAATTCAAGTCAACTGTTAAGTACTGTTTGGCCACCATATGAAAGGAAACACATTTTCCCTGGTCTGTCTTTGTTTCTGACGCTGCAGAGGTTTCATTCTATTGATCTGTGTTTGTTTTATTCCATTTTTCTTTCACAATGTTTTGTTTAACAGGGAAAATCCTTTTCTTGCAGGTTCTAAGAGAATCTCCAAAGGTCACTGCATATGACATCAAATAAACAATTCTGGTTAAGGGCAGTGCCACTGGGAAATTTAGTGTGGCTGGTTGATAATCATAGGGTTTTAAAAATGCCATCATCTGTTTTCCAATTTCAATGCAAAAATATGCACCACATATCTCTAATAGCCCTCTTTCTCTTGTTCCAACTTTCCAGTATGGTCTGTATTCCATCTAATTAGAACACTGAATAGACCCTTTTAAAATCATCTTTCCGAAAAGAAAAATGGTTCACACTTTCCCTTTACTGAGGAATTAATCTCCCAATAACTAATTTATGCTTTTTTTTAAATGGAAAAGTTACATAGAATTTTTATTTTAGTAAAGAATAATTATCTTTAAAAACATTTAAAAAGACAGTCTGCATTTTCATTATCTTTTAGGAAACTATTATAGCAACAAAATTACATTAGACTTTCTGATTTTTCCATAGTGTCCTTAGATAAATAAACAACCCAATAGACCATGTTAAATGCCCCAAATGTGACTGGGAAGAGTATACGGGCATATTTGTCTATTTTACTTGTGCCAGATCCAGCAGGTGGAGGAGCAGGCGGAGGAGTGGTGGCTGACAACTTCCCAGAAGCCCCTGTAGTATTAACTGTAGTCTTAATCCGCCCCAGTTTTGATCCAAACGCAGGCCGAGTAGAAGCAGAACCAACTGAAGTTTGTCTCAACAAACTCCCAGTCCGACTAGGAGTAGAAGCAGCAGATGGAAGCGCTCTTGCAGCAGATATGGTTTCCGCTGCATTGGCCCGGCTGAATGGGTTTGGACTGGAAGCTAAGTATGACTTGGGTATGGCTTCAGAGGATTCTTGAACAACTGCAGTAGATTTGGTTGAATGGTTTCCCACCTCAGTTCTGTTGCCAATGTCAGATTCTGAGTGGACCAATGCATTTGTTCTTTTTCTCATGTTCAAACTGGCATTTGTATTCTGGAAAGATACATTAAAAATTATATTAGTTATGTAATTTTACGGAGATTTGTACAAACTTTAGAGGGATGAAAAGACCATAAAGAGAACTTTTACTTCTCTGCAGTATCCATTCAGCTTGATGTAACAACTTAAAAATAACTAATGAAAAATAATGAAAGTATTTGAAATTGTGAATAAAAAATTTTCTATTTTAAGGCTGATCACTATGGCACACAGCTATAATCTTAGTACTTAGGAGGCTGAGACAGGAGGATCACAGGTTCAAGTCCAACCTCAGCAATTTAGTGAGACCCTATTTTGAAATAAAAATAGAAAAGGGCTGGAGGTATAGCTCAGAGGCAGAGAATCCCTGGATTCAATCTCCAGTACCACAAAAAAATAAAGAAATAAAATAAAAATCCCCTATTTCAAAATAAGGTCTATTGTAATAAAAATTTAAAGCTTAAATTTATAAAGAAGATTACATTTTAGCACTATAAACTGGGCTTCTACTTGATTTTAAAAGTACATGACAGCCAGGCGTGGTGGCAGACGCTTGTAATTCCAGTATTTGGAAGGCTGAGACAGGAGGATCTGAGTTCTCGGCCAGCCTCAGTTGCCTAGTGAGGCATTCCGCAACTTAGTGAGACCCTGTTTCAAAATAAAGAATAAAAAATAGGGCTGGGGGTATAGCTCGGAGGTAGAATGCCCGAGTTCAATCCCCAGTACCACAAATAAAATAAAGTAAAATAAAATAAATAAAAAATAAAAGTACATGACTATGGTTGTACAAGTTCTCCTTTTATTTTTATTAAAAATAATCATTCTATAATGTGTTATGTGCACTTCAAAGAATTTCATATGTATGCTTTGTAAACATTAAGGTCTATACCTGTTCTTATGCACAAAACTACCAAAATAATAACTCTTTACATGTGCATGACATTTCTTTAAAAACAAAATTAAAAAGTTTTATTTCCAAATCTAAGAAATTTATTTTCCTAAAAGAATCTTAAATAAGCAATCATATACTTTATTAAAAAACTAAAATCCTGACATATTAGTTTTTCATCACAATTAATAATGAAAGTATAAAAGAATATTAATTTAGAATATCAATCATAAAAAAACACGAACAACAACAAATGCTGGCGAGGGTGTGGAAAAGTGGGAACCCTAATACATTGTTGGTGGGAGTGCAAATTCGTGCAACCACTTTGGAAAACAGTATGGCGAATGGGAATGAACCTACCATATGATCCAGCAATACCACTTCTAGGTATCTACCCAAAAGAATGGAAACCAAACTATCTGACCGATGCATGTGTATCTATGTTTATAGCTGCACAATTCACAATTGCCAAACTATGGAACCAGCCAAGATGTCCATCAACAGATGAATGGATTACAAAACCATGGAATATGTACACAATAGAATTTTATTCAGCCATAAAGAAGAACAAAATCATGTTATTTGCAGGGAAATGGATGCAACTGAAAAACACTATGTTAAGTGAGATTAGTCAGTCACAAAGAATAAAAAAGCATATGTTCTCCCCAATATGTGGATGCTAGGGAGGAGATGGGGCATAAGAGGGTCTCCAGATGAAAAAGAGAAACCCTCCATAAGCAAAGAAGTTGACTTAACTGAAGGGGATGGATGGGTGGAAGTTGGAGGTGGGACACCCTAATGCATATGATGTACTTTCACAAATATATCGAAGTCAATCACTAAACTGAACTTGAGAAGGAGAGAGGGCGAGGGAGTGGGGTGGGAATTAGGGAAGGGGTTAAATGAGAAATGTGCGCATATATGCCTTTATCAGCTTGTACCTAACAAAGATGCATGATTACAATGCACCAATTATTATAAAAAATAAAAATAAATAAATAAAAAATAAACAAATATAAGTTTGTATCTGACATATAAATGTCATCACCAGAGTTACATAAATATCTGAGATAATACCATTAACCAGTAAAAAGCAACTAAATAAAATGTAATTCACTACTTTCCATCAAATTGCTTTGCTTGTAGAACAAGACAATATCTAAATAAAACTGTATGGAAAAGCATTAAAATTAGTTTTTTCTTATAATTCTTACGGACACAACAAATAACTCTACAGTCTACTATAGATGATCTCTGCTGTGAAGCAATTGCTCAGAGGGTCCATGAATTGTCATTTCAACTTTAGAAAATACTGTGATTTTCAAAAATCATTTATCCTTCCTAATTGTGTTTTTGTAAGTTATATTAAGAGAAGATATGTAATATCTTCTCTCCCTATCATTTTATGAAATAGATGATGGATGAATAGCGGACAAATAGAGGGGAGAGAGGAGAAGAGTGGTTCAGAAATGGGTGCCTGGAAGAAGCCAACCTCAGAGGACAATTCACAAATAATACATAAAGTAGATCAACTATATACAATTACTTGAGAGCTCACTTTAGAGAGAAAGGTTCATTCTACAAGTTTATCTTTCTGAATTCCACACCTGTGAAACATTTTTAAAATGTTCAATCCATACCCCATAGGCTTGTGAATTATGACTTCAAGGTCAATGAGTAGAGAAAGAAAAATAGCTCACAGAATTCAGAGCTAAAGCAGACTCTGAGAGGTTTAGAAAGCATTCTTCATGTCAGCTTGGAATACTTTTCTAAGCAGGTTGCAGCTGAACTAATGAGAAATTGTTTCCTAACATATGGCACCTAATTTTAGTGGAGACAATTGAAACTAAAATTGACATCAACCTAAAAGCTAAAGAAACGTTACTTTTCTCTACAAAGCACATTACAAATTAACTAATCCTTAATTTTGAATCTCCTTTTACTTAAGTGGAAGCTAGGAAGTAATCAGGATACCAGAGGAACTTCAGATAATGGAGAAGAAACTCCAGTGGAGCCAGAAAGGTGATTTGGCGAAGGGGTGGGAGAGGGAGGATCAATGAAGGAGTCACTTCAATTGACATTATATACATATTTGAGAACACCAATGTCAATCTCAGTATCCAGTATGGGGAAGGGGGAGTAGGGAGGGAGCCAGAGGAATGCCCGACAAGTGCTGTGTGCATGTATGTCACTCTCACTGTGAACTTCATCATGATGTGAGACTATAATCCACCAACAAAAGTATTAAAAATAATTAATTCTAAAATGTTATACATAGAGTAAAAAATATAAAAAGGATTAGGTGTATCCCTAAAATTTAAAGAATATATATTACCATTGGCAAGACAACATACACACCCCCACACAATACAATTAAAAATATAATGAATGCAATTAAAATATAATGAAAAGTTAAATATACTCAAAGGCCAAACTGAAACAAAATGCTATGTATCTTAAGAAGAGAAAGGAGAGAAAAATGATATATTGGACACACGATACTTTTAAATGTTAAATGTAATCTGATAATTTCATATTGTCGTCTTCCACCGAAAATTGGATTGTCATTATCTTTAGAAACTTATATTTTTCCTAACACTAAGTTTTAAGAATTGAAGACTTTACTTTCCAACCCAAAGAGAGTAACGGGACTGCATTAAAATTTATACACACACACACACACACACACATATATATAAAACAACAGTTTTATGCTTTGGTGTAGAAAAGAGGAACTCAGGAAAAAATAAAAGCCTGGAATTTTCCCTGAGTTGAGGATACAGAGCTGAGAATCTGGGGAAGCCAAAGTGGGTAGGGTTCACAGGACAAAGCACCAGAGAGGAAAATGCTACATAAAGAGAGAATTCTGAAAGTCTTCAGAGCGTCCCTATCTAGTATTTCACTAAGCTAACACCAGTCTTTAGGAGCATGAGGTAACTACTCAGGGCTGAAAAAAAGAACCACCTAAGAGGATTAGAGAAAACAGTATCTGATGCTCTCAGAAAGCCAGGAATAATGCATGTTCCCACCAGTCAGACTTGAAAATGTCAACCTTCATGTAGCATTTGGTAGAGTGCTCAGAAGGGCCTGACCTCAGTAGTATGGAATAAATAGCTCTAAGCACTGCCTGGGTGCTGCCTCATAAATTTTAATGGCAACACGGGAAAGGATGAGGCTGACTCCAGTAAGTCAGCTGCAACTCAGAACACACAAGAATATTTAAGTTCTTCTCCATTCCCTCTAGACCTGGGTCCTTCTAGAACGTCCTAAAATCCCACAAACCATGTTCTGTATGATAGATTGGTTTTAAAATGGTATCAATTCATTGGTTTTTTATATATTCATGCCCTTTGTAATATACCCACTCCTTCCCCATCAAGGGACCTATGTCCCCACAAACTTCCTTATGATATTCTTTGGCCAACAGTATGTAGTGGAAATGATGATGAGTCATTTCAAAGTCTTAACCTCAAGAGTTCTTATTTGCTTCCACTCTTTGTTGAAACATTGCCACCACAAAGAATAGACCTGGGCTAGCCAGCTTCAGGATGAGAGATCATTTGGAGCCGAAATAGTTATCCAGGTGAGGCCATCCTAGATCAGTCAAATACTTGTTGACACCAGGCACACGAGTCTGTTCAAGCTAAGAGACGATGAACTGTGTAAGCAAGCTTAATCAAGATCAGCAGAACTTCCCAGTTGATCCACAGATATAAGAAAAAAGGTAAATATTTATTTTAAGTACAGGATGAATTGTGGTAGTTTGATATGTGGCAGTATTGTGGCAATAGATAACATATATAGACTTCTGAAATCAAGGGTCCCCACAGGAGGTGTTTCCAAATGTCTCTTGCAAGGGAACTTCAGACATTCTAAGATAAAGAAGGCTGGCTTGTCCAGAACTCACAGAGAACCTTTAGGGGGTGCTGTTGCCTAACTTCATACACTAGCTAAAGGACCAAGCTATTTTGCTATTCCTAATCCCATTTTTCAAGAATTACAATATTTTAATGCTGGGAGAGACTTTAGTAATCTCTTATTCCAGTTCCACATTTTGCAGTAAAGAGAAATAAGAACAGGAAAAGTATGATTGTCTGGAAGTCACACAATGAGTTATTTACTGAGTGTCTATTTGGCCACATTGAATATCCTTTCTAGTCACAAATGCAGAAGAAGCTTTAAAGAACATTCCGGGCTGCACCTACTTGAGTCAATCAAGTATTTGTAATAGTCAAAAATGTTAAGAGGAGTCATTCGAGACTTGTAAATCAGAAAGGAATCCAGGATATCCTTTCAATCTTAAAATAGACCATTGATTAGCAAGCCCACCCATGTATTATTAAACTAGAATAATTTACTTAAATGTGATTTTACTATTTAATTAGATTCCAAACTCTGTGAACTTTAAATGCTAACTTTTTGTTTCATGTCTAGTAGAGATCACCAAAGGCCATGGTATTGTTGCCGTGTATGATACTAGGCACTTCTCTCTTCTGTATCTAATCAAGAAATCTATCCTAGCATTTCTTTTTAAAAGTGCTTATAGATTACCATATCTCAAAAGGATTTTGAACCAGTTTTCCATGAAAACGTATTAATTTATGAGTTAAGCAAATTCCTGGCATAGGTCCATCTGATATTTGTACAAGTCATATATTTTGACAGTTTGAAATCAAGTGTTGTGTGCATGTATGTCATTGTCAACATGATTTACATTATGATGTGGGCAATAGTGCACTAATAAAAGCACATTTAAAAAAGAAAATCAAAATAATAGGACTGAGGGTGTAGCTTAGAGGTAGAATGCCCCTGGATTCAATCCCCAGTACCGCAAACAAAATAAAACAACCCCCCCCCCAAAATACTTTGACAACTATTGAACAAAGTTTTAAATAGCAAAGAAATATAAGCATAGACTTGAAGAATATGCCTGAGAAAAGAGAGATCCCAAATGAGAGATAGGGTTAGTGTAAAGTGATTAGAAACAAGATTCAACAAAGCAAGACTTCAGAAGAATGAGAGAAGCAGTATGATCAGCGTCGCTAGGACTAGTTTCTGAAAACAAAGATCAAATCATTATATTCCCAATTTAAAAGTGTCAATACGCTTCTAGAATATAAAGACAGTCTCAAAATTCTTTGTGGTTTAAAGCACACAGTAGGAACCAACTTTCTATATGGCTAGGAGCAGTGAAGTACTTGCCTGTGATTCTAGTACTTGGGAGGTTGAGACAGGAGGATCCCAAGTTTGAGGCCAGCATATGGTAACTTATTGAGACCTTGTTTCAAAATAAAATAATAATAATAATAATAATAATAATAATAATAATAATAATAAGTGTATAGCTTAGTAGTAGAACCTCCCTTCCCCTAGGGTTCACTACCAGTACTACCACCCCCCAAAAAATTCTTTCTGATCTTCAAATGACTATTTTTTTTGTTTATAGGACAGATTTCTAGATACAGCAGGTAGTGTCTAAGGCATATAAAAGTATTTTGACTCAATTCTAAGTCTGACTGAGAATGCCTAAAATGTCTTGATATTCTATCATTTGCTGCATAAAGGAATGTGGAATCTGACTGATTTAAGGCTTAAATCTTTGCTCTCTGCTACACAGCTAAATGATACTCAAATTATTTTGTACTTATGTCTCAAGGTCTACTGTGCAAAAAGTAGTTGTCATTTTCCATGATGATAAAGCACAGAGGAATTGAAGAACTTGTTGACCTATCTGGCATAGGACTCCCTAGAAATTATATTCATACAGCCTTCAAATTTGGAAACAACGAATGTGTCAGTTGGAGTGATGTTGTGTTTCGTAAAGAATGTAGAGACTTCAGAGGCTCCATTAGTATTCAACAAACACAGAGTGGTTTCAAGCAGAAAAAGTACCTAAGATTCATTTGAATTTTAAAAAATGATTTAGTTTGAAATCATTTTGTCATTAGTCACAATAGCCCAAAGCAAAGAAACTGGTGGAGTAGAGCTGTGAAGTGGCAGATTCAAACATTACCAACAAATTAATGCATCAACAGGCAAACAGGAGCTGATCCAAGCAATTCGTCAATCATGACTGTGATCTGACACAATTTCTAAAGAAGTCTTATCAACTGCAAAAGAAATATTAATCTCAACTTATTACTTCAGCAGCAAAGAGATAAAGTGAATAAGAGCAGGATTGCAGAAGGCAAGCAGCTACATTCATATTGCTTGCCCGAGAAGCTAATGAAGTTTAATAAAATGTAATTTAACTCTCCTAAATTAAAAACTAACAAGGCTAATAATGAACAGGTTTATCTTCCAGAATATCAATGAGTCACATGCAAAAAAAAAAAAAAAAAAAAAGAATCCAATAATGTAAAGACATTTATTCAAGGCCATTCAGACAGGGCTTCAGGGTTAGCCACACGTCTTATTTAATAAGAAAATAAACAAGTGTGGTGGAACGGCTGAAACTAAACCCGAAGGTAATGATTTACTGAGGACTATAAATAGTGGTTTTAGAAAGTGCTCCCATGTAAAAATGGAAAACATCACCTCCAAATAAGCATGCTAAATGTTTCATAAATAGTTACCAAGGGATTCTATCATGTATTGAGTTCAAAATGTAGAAATGAAAATGTTGACCTCCCTATTTATTATATTTCATTTCCTCACAATGTTAGCATTTAATTCAATGTTTGTATTTCCATAAGCTATAGAAATATTACTTTCAATGTCAGGCAGAGATAAATTTATGTCTTCAATTTGAAATTACCCACAAAAAGAGATCTTAAAATATTCATTCATTTTGCCTTTATATATTGAGGGTTCAGGGTTTAACGGACTTCTTTGAGATGTGGAATTTTGTGGTTAGTTTTATTTCATAGTGACTTCTAGTGTTTCATTTTATTTGTAAGGGCTTTGTATATTAAGTATATGGCTCCAATGGGAGAAACAGCTTTATGGGAGATTGCACTAGTTGGAACCAAAGTTCTCAGCTTAGTCAAGTGAACTTCTCCAGACTGCTGCCTAGAATGAAGCCAGGAGCTGCTTTCATCAATGCTGCCAACAAAACCCTGGAGAAGGAAGAGGGCAAAGGATACTCAGCTTACTTTCTCTAAACCCAGTCACTAAGCTGAATGTGTCCCTTCTCATTCAATAAGGAAAAGCAGTATTGCAGGCATTCGAAGTGCTTATAGGAATAATCTGGAAGCTAATTAAACACCCAAAGTCTTGGGTTCTATTTGCAGGAAGTTCATTCATTAGCTGTGTTATTGCTAGTGATCCAGGTATTAAAAATTGAAAAACACTAGTAATCTGGTTAAGATCTCAGATCCCCAAATCATACAGATCTGGATTCATATTCTGAATTTGTTATTGACTAGCTATGAGATAGTCAAAAGTTTTTTAACCTTGAAGCCTCCAAGTCCTTCCTCTGATAGGATTAATAATGGATTCTTCACCATAATGAATAAATAAAGTAATGCATGTAAAGCACTTAGCACAATATGTAGTATGTAGCAGACATCAAATGAATATTATATATGACCATCTGAGGTCAGACAATAAGAATCTGCCTCAGCCGGGTGTGGTGGTGCACGCTTGTAATCCCAGCATTTGGGAGGCTGAGACCAGAGGATCTGGGTTCGCTGTCATCCTCAGCTACCTAGTGACGCATTCTGCAACTTAATGAGACCTGGTTTCAAAATAAAGAATAAAAAAATAGGGCTGGGGATGTAGCTTGGAGGTAGAATGCCCCTGAGTTCAATCCCCAGTACCAAAAAAAAAAAAAAAAAGAATCTGCCTCAAAACATATATTACTCAGAAATAAAATAATTAAAGGAAACAAAGTTTCAGAGGATGTTTTTTATATATCTATAAAAATATGATTACCATAATTAGTAACCAGAATTGCAGATGAATACTGAAGTAAAGAATAGTCTATGGTGCAGTCAGTCAAAGAAAGAATGTTTCTAGAGGAAATGACAAAGAAAAAATCAAAACACATATTGGTAGTAAAGATTAGAATTAATACTAGAGTAAACCCTATAACTTATGCATAAAACAAATATAAAAGGCACTTTAGAAAAAAATAGTAACATCAACAACTGCACAAGAATTGACTTCTGTTGAGTGGTTCTTCTGCACCTGTCATTCAGTTAACAGGCTTTTAACTGCACTAGGTACCACAGCCATATGCCATGCTATAAGAAAAACTACAACCACAAGTATTTTAATGTCTAAAATAGATGCCGTTGTATTACTATACCAGATCCCAGTCTCTCTCTTTGGGACTTTACCAAGTACCAGTAAAATCTAAAAACTAGTCAAGAGGGAAACACCAATGACAAGAGAAACAGTTGTAATACCAACCTCAAGATGATATTCACACTTCGTTCTGCTATGAAAAGCCATACCCAGAGCACTGGCTCACAGTCACAATGCTGGCAACCCAGGCTGGCTGGCCCACTTCCTAAATATAATGGAATATTAAAAGGAACTGTATCTGTGAATATATTGGTCTGGCACTAGAGTGTCACTCTTTTTCCTTCTTCTCTTATTTCAATTACAGTAGTCAAAAAGACTTTCTTCCACATATAATTTGGAAGCAGGAAATGAGGTGATGCAGCCATCAGGAAAGGGATGACAGAAGGCAACAGATGTGAAAGATCACAAATGAAAACAGCAAGATGTTTTTATCATTCCTATATCGCCTGAATTTGATCCTTCTCAAGTTCATAGGCTGAAACCTTAACTCTTCATGTTTTTCAGTTAGCTTGTGCGTCACTATGACCAAAATAAATGACAATAAAAACTTAGAAGAGGAAAGGTTTATGTGGTTCAAGGTTTCAGAGTTTTAGTCCATGGTTGATTGGTGCTAAGGAAGAAACCTTTGGGGGCATGAAGTGGCAGAGGAAAGCTTCTTAAGGCACTGGAAGCAGAGTGGCGGACAGGGAAGGGTCCAGGGACAGATACAGTCCCCAGGGGCATGTCTCCAGGGACCTGCTTCCTCCAGTAACACTCCATCTGCCTACAGGTAACACCCTGTGAGTCCATTCAAATTATTAATCCAAGGCAGGCATAGTGGTGCATGCCTATGATCCTAGTACATGGGAGCCAAGACAGAAGGATTACAGGTTCCAAGCCAGCCTCAGCAACTTACTAAAGCAAAACAAAATAAAATAGGACTGGAGGTCTAGCTTAGAGGTTGAATGCCCTGGGTTCAATCCCCAGTGTGTGTGTGTGTGTGTGTGTGTGTGTGTGTGTGTGTGTGTGTATCCACTGATGAGGTTATTATTTCACCTCTGAATATTTCTGCATTGCCAACAAATGCCCTTTTGGGGGGACCATGCTATATTAAAACCGTAACACCATGCCAGTACCTTGTAGATAAGACCTTTAAGGAAGTGATTAGAGTAAAATGGTCATAATGGTGAAACTCTAATCTGATAGAAATGATGTCCTTATAAGAGGAAGAAACAGCAAAGCCATCACTTTTTCCACTGTGAGGGCACAGTGGGGCGGCAGCCCTCTACAAACCAGAAAGAGCCCTCATCAGAAACTGAAACCTTGGGGAACCTTGATCTTCATACTTTCCAGACTCTAGAATTGTGAGAAATACATTTCTGTTTTTAAAGCCACCCAGTCTGTGTTACTTTGTTTTTTCAGCCTGAGAACACCTAGACAATCATCTAACATCATTAAATTAAATTCAAAAACACTTATTTTCAAAATGAATACAATAGTAATCTTTTCATTGGGGCAGGGGTAATAAACAAAGCCCAAATCTGCTGTCTCCCTTTTCAAATATTTTGTTTCTAGTTTATTCTCTCCTTTTTCCCAGAGTGGTTATACTTTTGTGATAACTATAAAACCCTAAGAAAAGCCAAGATACAACATGCAAAGACACTGAGATCTTTTAATAAGAATTACACATTAATTTCTTTTATATCCTTTCACTTATCCTTGATGAAAGAAAATACTTTCATACCCACTGAGGGGCATCTCCATTCTCTTCCTAAATGGTGAAAATTACCTACATATAAGATTCCTCCAGGTACACTTAGCATAGTATATAGCTCTTCCTCACCTAATCAGAGCAATACAGTTAACTGGAGCTTTTATATTTTTATTTTTATTTAACTGTTTAATGGACTTTGTTGCAGCTCTTTTGTCAATTAGTCAATATTTTTCTCTTAATATCTTCACCTCTCTCCAGATTATGACTCTTATGTGTGACTAATAATGTGTGTTGGATTTCGAGTTGGTTTTTTTTTTGCTTGTTTGTTTTGTTTTTTGGTACTGGGGATTGAAAACAGGCACATTCTAGCTCCAAGCTATACCCCTAGTTATTTTTATTATTTTTTGTTGTTGTTGTTGTTGTTGCTGTTGTTTTGAAGCAGGGTCTCTCACTAAGTTGATGAGGCTGGCCTGGAACTGGCAATCCTTCTGTCTCTGACTCCCAAGTATTGGGATTACAGGTGTGAGTCACTGTATTACAGCAACATAATATTTTGAGATATTTTATATTAAGAATATTTGAATTATTACATGTGGAGTTATATGTAGATATCTGATAAAGCATTGAAAAAGAAATCTTACTACTACACACAGTAGAATGGCTATAAATAATGGTAATATACTGCTATACCAAAAATCTAGAAGAGTCGGGCATGGTGGTACACGCCTATAATCCTAGTACTTGGGAGGTCAAAATAGGAGGTAACAGGTTCAAAACCAATCTTAGTAATTTAGTAAGTCTCTCAACAACCTAAAGAGGCCATGTTTCAAAAAAACAAATTAAAAAGGGCTCGGAGTGTGGCTCAGAGATAGAATGCCTCTGGGTTCAATGCCTAGTACCACAAAGAAAAACAAAAGCTAGAAAAAAGGATCTTGAATGTTTTCTCCATGAGAAATGACAAATATTTGAAATAGATATATTTGCCCTAATTTGAATATTATAAAATGTCTCATGTACTAAAACATACATATTTTGGTACCCTAGACATACACACATATTTTGGTACCTCCAGATATATAATTTTTTATGATTTTAAGAATAAATTAAAAATAAATTTAAGTGGAAAACAGAAATCCTACTTGGTTTTCAAATGCTAGCTTGAGTAACCAAATAAATTCACTTCTCAACTCTCTATCATCCTATGAAAATGATTTGGCTCATCCGGAAAATATTCAGAAAATTATATGTAAACTCAGTATTTGAGCAATGTTTTCTTCCTAATGTTGATTTGCTATGATTTGACAATAATGAAATTGTGATATGATAAATAGCCATCCAGAAGGATTCAAGGTCTATGCCAATCCTATAGGAGGCTAGCATAACAAAAGACTGAGTCACAATTTTATCTGCATCAGCAGACAATGGGGCACTGTCTAAAAAAACAACCATTTATCAAGAGCAGATCCTCAGTATACTGCTGGGGGAAAAACAATTCTGGAGCACAAGTATTAGTAGTCAAATCCCTCTGTAAAAGGACAGCTATGGAGGGTGAAGAACTCTGGGATGACTCAAGAACTTTGCTGAATTTCTTGGGAATTCCTGTCACTGTTTGGCAACAAGTATTTATAATTCAGAGTCTTATTTTTAGGAAATAAAGATCAAGTTCCATGCTTCATCTTCTGTTAGAGTTTATTATCCTGGTCAAGTGAGTAATAAAAGATTCATAATTATGGCCATAAGCAATACATGTCTTATTAAAGACACTGATTCAACCCATTCATTCATTCATTCATTCAATAAGTTTCTACCATCTGTTTTTCCTTTAAGTTACTTTGCTGGGCATTGGGAGCAAAGAGGAGAAACATTACAGTCCTTGTAATACTTCCCAGGAACTGGAAAAGAATATAAAAACCAACAAATGCCAAGAAGGAAAGCTAAAATATTTTTATGATGTTCTTCTGCAAGTCAGAAGCTGCTCTCAACTTGTTTCCATAAATTCTCCCTTAAGTTGAAAGACAGCATGTAGAAAAGCTGTTTACGTTTTACTACTAAAATTCTATGGAAAACTGAAAAATTATTCTCCTTGTGTATAGGACATTGTGGTTTCAGCTCTTTGTAACCCAGAGAAATTATCAATCTGAGAACTCACTCTAGATTCCAATGTGAGAATAATTCTTAAAACACACAATTTTCAGCACATGTTTGTAGTTCCAGTATTTGAAAGGCTGAGACAGGAGGATGACAAATTGAAGGCCATCCTTAGCATCAGCAAGAGGAAATAACAATAGTCAACATTTATGCCCCAAACATAGGTGCAGCCACATTCATAAAACAAACCCTTAGTGATATAAAGTCACACATAGATCTCAATACAATAATACTGGGAGACTTCAATACTCCTCTCACATCACTAGACCAATCTTCTAGAAAATAAGTCAATAAAAATGCCTCAGACCTAAAGAATACCATAAATGAAATGGACCTATTATACCCATACAGACTATTTTACCCAACTACAGTTAAATTCACAGTTTTTTCAGCTGCTCATGGAATCTTCTCCAAAATAGACCATATTCTGTGCCACAAAGTGAGCACTAGAAAATTCAAAAAATGTAACATAATTCCCTGTGTCTTTTCAGACCACAGTGGAATGAAACTAGAAATCAACTCTAAGAAAACCCAGAGTAACCACGTAAACACATGGAGACTGAACACCACACTGCTAAACAAGGAATGGTTCATAGAAGAAGTAAGGGGAGACATTAAAAAATTCCTAGAAACCAATGAAAACAGAGATACAATATATCAAAACCTCTAGGACATCTTGAAGGCAGTACTAAGAGGAAAATGTATGGTCTTGAGTGCCCACATAAGAAGAACAGAAAATCACCAAATAAATAATCTAATGACACAGTTCAAAGCCCTTGAAAAAAAAAACAGTCTATTCCCTAAGCCAGTAGAAGATAAGAAATTATGAAAATCAGAGCAGAAATTAATGAATTAGAGAATAAAAAAAGAACTACAGAAAATTAACAAAACCAAAAACTGGTTCCTTGAAAAAATAAACAAGATGGATAAACCATTAGCCAACCCAACCAAAAGAAACATAGAATCAACGCAAATTACAAAAAGAAGAGGTGAAAAAGGTGATATTACCACTGACAGTGTAGAAATCCAGAGGATCATCAGAAACTACTTTGAAAAACTATACTCCAACAAAATGGAAAATCTAGAAGAAATTGACAAATTTCTAGACACATATAACTTTCCTAAATTGAGTAAGAAGATATAGAAAACTTAAACTGACCAATAGCAATGAAAGAGATAGAAGCAGCAATAAAGAGCCATCAAACAAAAGCCCTGAGCCAGATGGTTGTCCAAGTGAATTTTATAAAACCTTTATAGAAGAGCTAATCCCAATACTCCTCAAACTATTGAGTGAAATAGAAAAAAAACGGGACTCTCCCAAACACATTCTATGAAGCCAATATCACATTAATATCAAAGTCAAATAAAGACAGCTCAAGGAAGAAAAACTATAGGCTTATAACGCTGATGAATTTAGACACAAAACTGCTAAACAAAATACTAACAATGTGCATTCAAAAAAAAAAAAATCAAGAAAATTATACACCATGACCAAGTTGAGTTCATCCCAGGGATGGAAGGCTGGTTCAACATATAAAAACAATCCATGTAATTCAGCACATAAACATAATCAAATACAAAAATCACACGATTATTTCAATAGATACTGAAAAAACATTTGATAAAATCCAGCACCCATTCATGCTAAAATCACTGCAGAGAATAGGAATAGAAGGAACATACCTCAACATCATAAAGGCAATATACAATAGGCCCACAGCCAACAACATTAAATGGGGAAAAACTGTAAGAGTTCCCACTAAAAACAGAACAAGACAAGGATGTCCATTATCACCACGTCTGTTTATTCTAGTACTTAAGATTCTAGCCAGAGCAAAAAGACAAGATAAGGAAATCAAAGATGTAAAAATAGGAAAAGAAGAACTAAAGCTATCCCTTTTTGCAGATGACATGATACTATACTTAAAAGACCCAACAAAGTCAACCAAAAAGCTTATAGAACTGATCAACAAATTCAGCAAAGTGTCTGAATACAAAATCAATCTTAAAAAAATCAGAAGCTTTCCTGTATGCCAACCATAAATCTGCTGAAAAACAAAGCCAGAAAACAATTCCAATCACAATAGCACCCCCCAAAATAAAATACTTAAGAATAAACCTAATCAAAGAGGTAAAAGACCTCTATAAAGAAAACTATAAAAAAAATTGAAAAAAGAAATTGAAGAAGACCTTAGAAGATGGAAAGATCTTGCATGCTCTTAGACAGGCAGAATAAATATCATCAAAATGGCAATCCTCCCAAAAGTGACCTACAGATTCAATGTGATACCCATTAAATTGCCAAGGCCACTCCTCACTAACATAGAAAATCAGTCTTTAAATTCATTTTGAACAACAACAATAAAAAAAAATAAATCAGAATAGGCAAAGTAGTCCTTAGCAACAAGAACCATGCAGGAGGCATCACAATACCTGACTTCAAACTCTACTACAAAGCCACAGTAATAAAACCAGCATGGTATTGGCACAAAAACAACACATATACCAATGGAGCAGAAAAGAAGACTCAGAAACAAACCCACACTTACAGTCAATTGATTTTTGACAGAGGGGCCAAAAACATACACTGGAAAAAAGACAGCCTCTTCAACAAATGGTGTTGGCAAAACCGGTTAACTATACACAGGAAAATGGGAACAAACCCCACTCTCTCACCCTGCACAATAGTCAATTCCAGATGGATCAAAGCCCTGGAAGTCAGGCCAGAAACCTTGCAGCTACTTGAAAAGGGCATAGGTCCAACATTTGAACACATAGGCACAAGTAAAACTTTCTCAACAAGACCTCAAAGGCACAAGCAACTCGAAGGAAGATTATACATGGTATTGCATTAAACGGAAGAGCTTCTGTGCAGCAAAGGTAACTACCAAGAACCTCAACAGAGAGCCCACAGAATGGGAGAAAAATTTTGCCAGCTACTCCTCCCATAGAGGATTAATATCTAGAATATACAGAGAACTCAAGAAACTCAGAACTAAGAAAACAAATAACCCAATCAAAAAATGGGCAAAGGATCTAAATAGACACTTCACAAAAGAAAAAATACAAATGGCCACTAAATGTATGAGGAAATGTTCAACATCATTAGCAATTAGAGAGATACAAATCAAAACTACCTTGAGATTTCACCTAACTCCAATTAGAATGCCAATAATCAAAAACACAAACAACAACAAATGCTGGAGAGGGTGTGGAGAAGTGGGAACCCTAATACATTGTTGGTGGGATTGAAGATTAGTGCAACCACTTTGGAAAACAATATGGAGGATCCTCAGAGGAATGGAAATGAACCTACCATATGATCCAGCAGTACCACTTCTGGGTATCTATCCAAAAGAATGGAAACCAAACTACCACACCAATGTATGTGTATCTATGTTTATAGCTGCACAACTCACAGTTTCCAAACTGTGGAACCAGCCAAGATGTCCATCAACAGATGAACTGATTACAAAACTATGTACACAATGGAATTTTACTCAGCCATAAATAAGAACAAAATCATGTCATTTGCAGGGAAATGGATGGAACTGGAAAACATTATGCTAAGTCAGATTAGTCTGTCACAAAAAGTAAAAAATCGATGCTCTTTCTAATACACAGAAGCTAGAGAGAAAGTGGTTTATAAGAGGGACCCTAGATGAAGAAGGAGAAACCTTAGCTGAGCAAAGAAGGTGATTTAACTGAGGGTGATGTAGAGGGAGGGAAACACGCTAATACACATGATGTACTTTCACAAACATATCTAAGTCAATCACTAAACTGAACTTGAGTAGGAGGGAGGGGGAAGAAATGGGTTCGGAATTGGGGAAGGGTTAAATGTGAGATGCATGCATGTATGCCTTTACCAGCTTATAACTAACAAAGATGTATGATTAAATGCACCAATAATAATAAAAAGTTTCAAAAAATAAAAACTAAAGAGCTAGGAGGGTAGCTCAAAGGTAGAATGCTCCTAGGTTGAATCCCCAGTACAACTACTACTAATAACAATAATAATAAACAATAAATAACAATAATAATAAATAACAATGATAAATAATAAATAACAATAATAATAAACAAAGGTCAGCCATGCATGTTTCAAATTCCATATAAGGTAAGTATGTGTACACATTCACATGTAGCTGAAGACTGATTAAACCACTATTGTATAAACTTTTATATATTTTAAAAGCAACTCCAATCCCTAGTATATATACATGGAAAGAGAGTAAATTGGTCAGAAAATATTATCTTGAATTATCTGTTAACACAACTCATTAAAAATCAACTCAATCTACAGTAAAATAGCACATTGAGTCAGGAGAACAAAGTCACGTTCTACCATGACACCTCATTGTGCTTCTATTATCAAGTAGACAACCCTCCAAATAAATGAAACTATTTGGGTGTTTTTCAGTAAATAATTTTACTCGCCCTAAGGAGAATCTAATGGTATCAGCTATAATTTCCAAAGGGGCATTATCATGACAATTTGGCACTTAACAAGACTCTCATGCTAAAACAGTTGTTCATCCAAAGTGAAAAATATTAAAACTTTCTCCGAGCTCAGCTCATCTTACTTGAGCTAGAAAATAAGGTATTAGAATGTTTTGCATGTTCTACCACTTTATGACAAGAAAGCCAATTTTGCACTTCAGTAAAGGCAGATTGCAAATTTAGCATGAATTGAACCAGGAACTGTGTTGCAATTTATGGCAAATGGCTCATCAGCACATTAATGTACACTGCCAAGATAACCACTGCAGCCAGGCAGAACGGAAACTAGAAGACCCAAATATCTGGTACACAGCAAGGAAAATGTGCCCCCTCTCAACATCCAAAACTGAAAAAAAAATCCTAAAACCCAAAGTTCTCAAAGAACATTATCATTCACTGTGATAGGGCCGTGTGATAGCTGTTAAAATCAAAGTCAGGACCTTAGATTCTGAAATCAGGTAGATGAGTTTTGTACTCTGCTAAATACTAGCTGTGTAACCATGAGGATTTATTTAGCCTATCTGTGCTTCAAATTTCTCCTAGACATAGTGAGAATAATGACAACTACTTAATAGAGATATTGCTAGGATAATATCAGTAGAGTGCTTTACACATGGCCTAGCATATAGTCAATGATAAATACTTTTTTAATATTATGGTAGTGTTAACCTATCATATGCTAAAATACATTTAGATAGTATCAGTGGGATAAAGTATACTATATATTTTATTTTATTTATTTACCTATTTTTACTGAGGATTGGACTCACAAGTATTCTACCTCCAAGCTATATCCCCAGCCCTTTTTAATTTTTTTTTTACTTTGAAACAAGATCTCACTAAGTTGCCGATGTCTGAAGTTACTGAGGCTTGTCTGGAACCTGTGATCCTCCTGTCTCAGCCACTCAAATACTAGGATTACAGGTGGGTGTGCACTTCCATGCCTGGTTTCATTATTTCTATACTCAATTATTCACTGTAATTTTTTTTTAACAGAATTACATGTCAAATGAAAACTGTAACTTTCCACCTCAAAAAATGTTGGAAATATGTGGATACCAATATGGTATGTCCTGTTCAAAATTCCTCTTATTTACTATTCCTAGGTGAAGATAATCAGCTTAATTCCTTGGAGCAATGCTGAGAACTAGCTAAAACTGTTAATTGTAGGAAGAGATCATTAAGGGCTCCCATTTAAAATTTTCCGTCAGGCAGATGTATGTTCCTTGTAGATATTATTCTACTTAATCATATTAGGAATTTTTAAAATATTTGCACTTTTCAAAATATTACATGCCAAAATTCCTTCCAGATTATAAATAAAGAAAAACAGCAACTCCTAAAACTCCTCAAACCTATGACTGCTTCCATCTAAATTTTTATATTGTCTACCATTGGCAGTCTGAGGAAAAACTATAATTACTGTTTCCATTTATTCATTTGTTATTTCGTCAACCTATTTCTGATTACTTTCCCATCTTTCCTTTGAAATTTTTTGTGGCTTTTTCCAATCTACCTTTTAAAAATAATTTTTTTTAAATTTATTTATTTATTTATTTTTTAGCATGGATTTTTATACATTTCTTGGGTACAACAGGGTTAATCACACATTTTTGTTGGGTACAAGCTAGTACGGGTAAAGACATCCAATGGCCAATAAATGTATGAGGAAATGTTCCACATCATTAGCAATCAGAGAGATGCAAATCAAAACTACCTTGAGATTTCACCTAACTCCAATCAGAATGGCAACTATCAAGAACACAAACAACAACAAATGCTGGCGAGGGTGTGGAGAAGTGGGAACCCTAATACATTGTTGGTGGGATTGCAAATTAGTGCAACCA